>JAIGNY010002259.1:5000-34874 GCA_020152595.1 Chiridota heheva | reverse complement strand
CTGAAAATTAATGAAAATTGACCAAAATTTAAAGAAAAGTTGTTTTAAACTTTTGAGAAGTGGGGGAGAAACACGTGTCCCCGGTTCCGCCGCCTATGCAAAATATGTGAAATGTTATATGTATACTACTGTACTTACAGACTTAAGAGATATTATTATTATTATTATTCACAACTTCTACAGCGCCAAATCCAAAAAGGCTCTTGGCGCTTTACAAAAGACACAACATGAAAGACACATTAAAAGCTTAAATACAGTCAAACGATACTAGGGCCTTAACAGTATACAAACCTTAATAACCGATACAAGGGCCTAAACAGTATAAAAAGGTATATACAAACTATAAAAGCAGTAAAAAGCGAGGTAGAAAGGTATAAAACTGGTAATGTACAAAAAGTAGAACTTACAAGTAAAAAACAATCAAAAGTACTGAAAATAGCTATGAGTCAAAAGCAGCCACAAACAAGTGAGTTTTGAGGAATTTCTTGAAAGTTTTGACATCAGGGGCACATTTTATGAAAACGGGCAAATTGTTCCAGAGAGTAGCAGCAGAGTGACTAAAAATTCTATCTGAGTAACGGGCAGTGTTGGTTTTGGGAACAACAAGTAAATATCTATTTTGTGATCTAAGATTACGAGGTGGATTATAAAGGGTAAGTTCATCAGCCAGGTAGGCAGGGGCGAGACCATTTAGAGATTTATAAGCAAAGAGCAGTATTTTGAAAGTAGGTCTGTAACATACAGGAAGCCAGTGGAGTTGTCTAAGAATGGGTGTAATGTGGTCATGCCGGGAGATCTAGTAATTAAACGGGCTGCACAATTTTGAACCCGTTGGAGTTTCTGTAATGTGGTAATATTTACACCATACAAAAGAGAATTACAATAATCTAATCTAGAAGTTATAAAAGCATGAACTAAAATACGGCAAGCATCATCAGTTATAAAATTTCTTATCTTACCAATAGAACGTATATGAAAATAGCATGTCTTGATCACTGATTGCACGTGCTGGTGCATTGTTAAATTGTTATCCAAAAGTACACCCAGATTCTAACTGAAGACACTGGATGCAAAGAACAATTACCAAGTTGAATGTCAAAATTGTTAGAACAGGTGGAGAATAGATGGGATTTGGAAGAAAAACAATCAATTCACTTTTATCATCATTAAGTTTCAATTTATTGTTTACCATCCAAATGCGCAAGTCATCAAGGCAAGCTTCTAACTTCATCTTAATACTTTACCAATTATCAGACCTCCGAAAAGTAATATAAAGCTGGGTGTCGTCAGCATAACAATGAAAATCTATTTTATGCCGTCTCAACAATTCACCAATGGGGCGTGTAATAAACCACTGGACCTAAAACAGATCCTTGAGGAATCCCACACTTTAAAGGCTTCCCCTCAGATTTTACTTCATTTATATTAACACATTGTACCCTGTCACTCATGTATGATTTAAGCCAATCCAAAGAGTTGGCTGTGATGCCAAAAGAATATTGAAGTCGACGAAAAAGAATCTGATGATCGATTACATCGAAAGCTGCCGACATATCCAGCATTATTAGTACACACTGTGATTTTCCATCCAAAGCCTGAGCAATATCATTGTGAACTTTGAGTAGCGCACTTTCAGTTGAGTGTAACTTGCGATAGGCAGATTGGAGCGCATCGTGAAGATGATTCGTGTCCAAATGCTTATGGAGGCGACTGGCAACGACTTTTTCTAATACCTTTGAAATGAATGGTAAATTAGAGACCGGGCGATAATTCATCATGTCATTCTTCTCTGAGCCAGATTTCTTCAGAATAGGAGTAACATTTTACCGCTTGAAAATGCTTGGAATTAGCATATGAGAATCATGCCTGACTCGGCTATATCATAATCAATTCCTCCCGAATATGCATGATGCTGTCAATATGATTCTCGCGTCACCAATCTTAATCGGGCAAGAAAGTGAAACTTCGGATACATAAACTGATATACGTATAACCAGCCTCGCAAAGATTATAGAGGAGGATGAGGGGAGGAGGGGGGGGGGTGCTGAATATTGACAGTGTGATATCCAAAAGTGAGGGCCATTGATAACGTGATTTCTGAAAAAAGTGGGAGAAGGCTGACTGGTTCGAGAAAGATACTCCCTCAGTGAAAGGATTTCTTTCAATTGAGCAAATTATCAACAAATAATTGAAGAAAAGTTTGGTAAAATCATTGAATATTTAGGTACAATTTGGCAATATTTTTAGATAAGTGATGTTTTTTCGAAAATCGAAGAAAAATTTACCCCCAAAAGTGAAATAAAATTCCCAAAACTTGAAAAAAATATATCACAAACATTGAAGGAAATTTCTCAAAAATTGAAGAAAACTTACCGAAAATCAAAGATGAATTGTGCCAAAATGAAGAAAATTTCGGAACATTTTACGAGAATGAAAGAAATTTTCCGAAAATGTAACAAGTTTTAACGAACATTTAAGAAAAATTATTCCGAAGTAAAGGAAATTTACTAGAAATTGAAAAAAATTGAACAAAAATTGAATGAAAATTGCATCAAAATAAAAGAAAGTTTTCAAACATTGAGGGAAATTTCCCGAAATTTAAAGAACATTTACTAAAAATCGAACAAAAATGAAGGTGATTTACCGAAAATTTACCCAAATTCGAGTAAAAATTGCCCAAAAATGAAAGAAGTTTTCCGAAAATTAAAAAAAGTTGCATGAGAATAAAGAAAATTGCCCAAAATTAAAAGACAGTTTTTAAACAAAACAAAACCAAAACTTTCCCCAAAATGAAAGAAATTTATCATAAAAGTCTTTATATTTTTTCTTACCGAAACATCGAAGAACAATAAGAAAATGAAACGAAAATAAAGGAAATTTCACAAAGACTGAAAGGTATTTCCTAAAAATTGATTGAAATTTTCCGAAAATTGAAGAAAATTTACATAAACCGTAACATCGGAAAATTCTCAGGGGCCATGGCCCACCAATCCCCCCCCCCCACCTCTCACCTGGCTACGCCCCTGCTCAAGTTATATTTATACACGCACACTCCTTCCCACGACAAGTTTTGTCAATTGCCCATCGGGGGAAAAGGAAAACTGTAAAAGGCCTATTTGAAAATTATTGTGAGGGGTGGGGGGAGTGCATGGCCCTGATATTATTCAGACTTCCACCTCTTTATCTGAAACTGAAGATTAAAGATACATCTTAATCATGCCCGAATCGTCTAGATTGGCTATCATAATTATTGTCATATGTCCACACGACTCGATATGATGCTGATTGGGCTCGGATTGAGCAACTGGGATGTATATGAAAAATGCCCACCCACACACGTTCAAAATCAAGAGCCCCGATGATCATGGGCAATTTTGGGGCATCAAAAACTAGAAATCTTCCTGGGATTCGCCGCTAGAGGCTGGATCCTACCAGACTTGTGTCCATGAACCTTACAATTTCTCTTCGACCAGTTTAGAAATGGTAACCCAAAATGCTTATCTGAATAGATTTCAACGTCGTAGAATTTAAATGTTCTTCTTTTCATCAATTACATTTTGAAAGTTTGTATCAATTTTAAGCCACTTTTGAGCAAAAAAACAAGAAATCTTTAGACCAATGCTTCAATACTTCACCCATTAAGGCCTGCACAATTTTTCCCGAAGTTTTTCAATTTTCAGGAGAACGTTCTTCCGTACGTTTAGAAACGGTAGCCCTGCAGCCCTGCTTATTTGAGTAAATTGAACATGAGAACTTTAAATTATCTTTTTATCGTTTCTTAAATTTTCCGATCTGACAATAAATTTTCAGAACGTCCGCGGCTTCGTTCCCCGTACATGGACCCTTAAGCGGGACTTCTTTCCCTGTGTCCCTATCTTGCTTCGAACCAGCTAGGACTCCACGAATTGTCATTTACGCTTTGGAAATTTCTGTTGTTTTTAAGCCATTTTGGCATTTAGGACATCCAAAACCATAAATTTTCAGACCAAGGCTTCACCATGCACAATTTTCTTCGAATTTTCAGGAGTAATTCTTCTGCCTGTTTAGAAATGGTAATATCAGATAATGCTCATCTGAGTTTAATGAATTTGAAACATTTCCCTTAAATTTCCCCATTTTTGTCAGTTTGTGTTGATTATCTCATTCACATAAATTTACAAGCGCATGCCACCCCCCCCCCCTCCCTCCCTTTTGCTCGTCCTGCGCATTTTTGGATATTGGCTGGGGGAAATGGCAATATTGAAGAAGGCAGCGCCATGCCATTTGCTTTTGTGGAGGATGGTATGCTGCCACTGTTAACAGCTTTTCCTTAGATCGATTTAATGAGGTTGATGATGTAACAAGATTATGTAACATGATGTAACATGTCAAATTGCATTGTTCTTTAAATATATCTTTCAAACTTTCACTTCCACCAGTCAAGCTCGTGGGCGAGTGATCTAATCACTTCGCTGCGATTCAAAGCTGCCCGGGTTCAATTCCGGCGCGCGAGTTTTGTCTGTACTCTTCGACGAGAGTGCTAGGGGAGCTCATGTTGCGAGGCATGGCATGGGTAGACCGCATGGAGATTTGGCAGATCTTCTATGGACTGGGGTGTCAAGGTCTACTACTCCCCTTATACCCTAGCACTAGTTGAGGGGGAAAGGAGGACTTCGACGGCGCTCGCCAAGGCAGAAGGGCCCTAATTGTGAATCTGCCCTGTACCTGTACTTGATATAGGAGGTGTTCAGTACTAGCATGAAAGCCTGCCGCATGTAGGTCCAAATTTCTTGTGAATTTTCGATAAATATTTCAAATTTAGATTGCTTTTTTTTCAGCAACCAATTTGATATTCATCAGAAAAAATCAAGTTTTTTCAGCAACCAATAGAAATTTGATATTCATCAGAAAAAATCAACTTAAAAATCAAGAACAAATAATTCGCATGTAGGTCCAAATTTCTTGTGAATTTTCGAATAAATATTTCTTTTTTAGATTGCTTTCAAGTGAACCGTTTTTTCAGCAACCAATAGAAATTTGATACTCATCAGAAAAAATCAACTTAAAAATCAAGAACAAATAATTCGCATGTAGGTCCAAATTTCTTGTGAATTTTCGAATAAATATTTCATTTCTAAATTGCTTCCAAGTGAACCTTTTTTTTCAGCAACCAATAGAAATTTGATATTCATCAGAAAAAAAACAACTTAAAAATCAAGAACAAATAGTTCTTGCAAATTGCAACATGTTTTTCTTAGTTTTTCTTAATTTTCAGACAAAATTTCTCTTCTGCCTGTTTACAAGTAATAACCTACTATAAGTATTAACATGAGAATTTGAAATTGAATTTTTCTTCTTTTCATTGCCTAAATGTTGTCAGTTTGTGTTGATTTTCAGTCATTCTCGTGGACCCCCCAAAAAAGAAGAAAATTTCCAGAGCTTCCGAAGCTTCGCCGAGACAACGCCAAGGGCCCTTAACACAGCACCAAAATAGCTGTTTTTGGTACCTGAAACATTGACTGATGCATGTTTGCTTGAAGTTTTTGGTGAACGGTTACTTCTTAAATATCAAGTTTACGAAAGTTTTATGTTTCGTATCCGTAACTGGAAAGATTGTAAGCATATGTAGTTTCACGATAAGTTTACGATATGTAACGAAATATCAAAAATTATCCGAAATTGTTGGGCAATTTTTCGGGAATCGAAAAAAACTGGCCAAAAATTAAAAAAAGTTGCCAGAAAGATGAAGGAAATTTCTCAAAATTGAAGGAAATTGCCCGGAAATTAAGGAGCTCCCAAATATTGAGAATAATTTCCGGAAATTGGCCAAACAACTCGCGAGAAAAAAAAAAAACCTGTCCGAAAATAAAAGAAATTTCCAGAAAATCCCTAAATTTTCCGACGGTAATTCCCTCCCCCCCCCTCCCCTTCTCCATCCCAAACCAAAAAATGTGGTGAAAGCATTACTCCAAATTAATTCTTTAATCACAATTTCATTGCGAATTTTCGTCGTAATAGCTTTTTGAGTCTGGCAAAAGTAAAATGGTCCGGTACGGACATGAAAGAACCGTATTTAAATGACAAAATCGGCAGGACACCAATCTCATAGTCAGGGAGAGATTTAGAATCATCGGATAATCTTGTATTAGACTTCCAGTATATATCTCAGCCATTAAGGATTAGGTTATGCCCAACTAAGCTACTATCCGAATCATGTCCTCCTGACCGCCGACTTGTCATGATGCTGACAACATCATTCTATTTGGGCACTTTGTCGGGACGAGTTGTAAAATGTTGTGGATGCAACGGCGGAGGGGTATGGGGGAGTTACCCCGCTTTTCTATAAAATAAAATAAATCTCCTTCAGATTCTTATTTTGTGATTTAGTCTATATTATTGCTTACATTTTGCCATGTAAAGTAAAGCCATGTAAACAGTATATGGTAATGTTAAGTTTTCTCTTTAACAGTTTTAAACGCATCTGCCGTAATTGTCAGGCTACTAAAAGGTATTCAAATGTGACTCCCTAAATTTGAACCCTACGACCCCTTCCTATCCCACTCAGAAATTTACCTCAATCATGTCCGAGCCGGTATCCGAATCGTCTAGATATCAGAAACATATCCTGCTGACTATGCATTATGATGCTAACAACATCATAATTGGGCAATTGCGGGAAGAGATTTAAAATGTCAGATGTACATGTTTAAATCAGACATGCTCTCAATCATTCATGCCCGAGTCGTCTAGATATCAGAAATATTTCCACTAGATTTAAAATCCAGAACCGCGATAATCATGGCTCATTTTTGGGCAACAAAAAATAGAAATCTTCAAAAATCTTCCGGCGAGTTCGCTCCCTGGACCCTACCGCAACTGCGTTAATGAATTGTATGCTGATTTTCTACTGAAGTCTGTTATTTTTACTATCCTACTATATATATATATATATATATATATATATATATATATATATATATATATATATATATATATATATATATATATATATATATATATATATATATATATATATATATATATATATATATATATATATATATATATATATATATATATATATATATATATATATATATATATATATATATATATATATATATATATATATATATATATATATATATATATATATATATATATATATATTTATATACAGTATATATTTATATAGTAAGGATAGTAAAAATAACAGACTTAAGTATATAAAAGTAGCATACAAAAATTGACGCAGTTGGTAGGGTCCAGGAGCGAACTCTGGAAGATTTTTGAAGATTTCAATCTTTGTTCCCCAAAATGGGCCATGATTATGTGTGTATGTATGTGTGTGTATGTATGGATGTGTGTGTATGTATGTGTGTGTATGTATGTATGTGTAATGTATGTATGTATGTGTGTACATGTATGTATGCATGCATGCATGCATGCACACATGTATGTATGTGAATGTGCGTGTGTGTATGTGACGGTCAGCTCGTAAACGGAACCACAAAACCTTTTAATTCTGGTTCAATTTCCTTCCTTTTTCGAGAAATTTTTCTTCTATTTTGAGAAAATTTGCTTATTTTTGTGAATTTCTTCCTTTTCGGAAGTTTCTACACTTTTCCTTCATTTTGGCGAAATTTCCTTCATTTTGGAGAAATTTCTTCATAATCCTGCAATGTTCCGTCATTTTTGTGAAATTTGCTTTAATTCTCGAGAAATTTCTTCAATTTATTTTTATTTTTCATTATTAATTATTGGGAATTTCCTTTCTTTTTCGAGATTTTTCTATTCATTTATGAAAAATGTAACTTATTTTTGGGAAGTTTTCTTCATTTTCGGGGAATTTTCATTATTTTTGGAAGCTTTTTTCAAATTTCTCGAATTGTTGCTAAACTTTCTAACCCCACTCCCCCACCCGCCTCCCCTTCCTCCTCGAGTCTTTTAAATTTACAAATGGTTTTTGGACATAAGAAACCCTTAAGAGACCCATAAGAGACTTTCTTCAATTTTCGCGGTTATTTTAAAGAGAATATTCTTTGGAATGTCTTCTTTCATTCTGAATATATATGCTTTATTTTTTAATAATTGTTTATATCAAACTATGACAACACAAAATTGCTTGTTTAGATACTATTTATTTTCTTTCCCTTTTGCTACACGTTTACTCTTGTAGTTAAAAGTGTGGACAAGTATACAGTTACTATACCTTCATCATCTTCGCGCACAAAGTTTGTTGATTTTAATGGACAGGTAATAGAGATTTTTAAAAACTTTAAAATTCTGATTCATATAATAATCAAAAGCATGGTTCGCGAAATAGGAAGATTGTATCCTCCATTAAAGATAAAACAGTTTAATCTTTATTAAATTATTTAAATTCATGTCCTAAATTTCAGTCACTATAAATAATCTGACTGTCTTCTCCTAAGTTTTGATTCCTGGTACAATAGCGATTCAAAACCGTCTGGTCATCCAATTTTTCCAATTCAAATGACGTTCATGATGGATTTACATACAATAACACGGAGATATTCATTTCTTTTTGACGTCACAAAATGGAATAAAACTTGCATAAGTTATTACAATAAGGTCTTCAAATTCAAAATGCTGTAAAATGGTCAATTCTTAACCGATTTTGATGACACTTTCTGCTGCTTTTATGTTTTACAGATAGTTTTCTTTATACCAGTTAAGTTTATGTTGTTACTATACACGTCCATTGATCTTCTGAACTTTTACATCATTCTTGATCTCAATATTTCTATTTGGTAAACAGGCGTCGCTTTGCTGTTTTGAAATGCTGTCTGTCACCTCCATCAGACAAAGAGGGAGACTATACCCCTCAAGATCAAGCTGGTCTTGAATTGCAATCCCAACTTCATCAGCAGCCCAACTCATTGCAAAGCCAGTCAACATCAAACGAAGTTGATGTTGGTCCTAAAGAGGAGGTCTGTTGAGGACCTGCGGTAGATGAGCTAACGGCTGATGATCTGTGGGAAATACCAAGGGATGTCAATGATCTTTACCGCAACTGGTTGGAACCAGAGGTGGTTTCTCTACCGCAACTGGGTGGAACCAGAGGTGGTTGATGTGGATTCGTCAAATCACCTTAATTTGTAAGTTTACTTTAAGTTTTCTTTTATAGCCATTGCAAAACTTACAGTTCTTTCTGCTAAAAGCCATTGATAACAGATGAAAAAAACTTCAACATTTTTTTATTGGTCTCTTAAATACGTCTCAAAATGATTTCGTAGTAAAGAAGATTAATATGATTTAAGAGAAAATATTGGCAGAATGTAATCTGGCCATCAGTCGAACCTTACCTGCTTACTAATGAAATTCCTTACTCGTTTTGCGGCAAATAGAAAATGACATTTTCATCAGCGACTATTGTTGATAGTTTGAATCATCAGAGACTAGCAACGCCTTCATTTTCAAGGTTGTATGTGGGGTGGCGGGGTGGGAAGGGAGGGGGAGAAGGAGGGGGAGGAGTAAAGTATTTAGATTGCCAATGGTGTATTCATGTGGTAGGGATTACATTTCTAACTGTAAAACCTTTTTTGAGTCTAAAGTTTTTAAGAAGATTTAATGTGTAAGTTTTCAATTTTTTAAGTTTTTAATTTTCATTCATGCAGGAACGAAATATTAAGCGCAGTGGCTCATTCTAAGGATGACATTTCGTGGGATCTTTTGTTCGCCATCCAGGAATTAGGTCTTCCTATTTTTACATCCAGAGATTTACACTATGTCCGGAAGGCTAATGGCGAACATGGTAAAAGTACATGTCTTGGACGGGGAAAGTATGGCCTTACGGAACTGATGAAAATGACTGATCCTTCAAGGGAAGACCAGTTTGTTGCTGTGAAAACATTGTTTGGAGATGATCAAAACCGCGTAAAGCAGAGGTAATTATAAAAGAATGTTATAAATTGCCATTCATTGTCCAGAACACAAAAGGGATAAAAAAAAAGATGCAATTGATGATATCATGAGTGATCTTCAGAGGTGTAGAGAGCTACATTTTGATCCAAGGGGCTCCGCTCTTCAATCGTTATATGTTGTCCACAACCAAAACAACACAACGGGTAGGCTATCAGAACTGGGAATAGACAATATTGATCTTTCTTATTAAGAGCAGTTTCTCCAATTTTATATAATGAGTCTTATCTGAGCTCAAATTATCTCCACGTTAAAAGCTTAACTGACCTCTAAAAGCTTGTGACATACACTTGAACAATTATTTTTAACAAATTTAAGTCAGTAAGGTAAGGTATCAAGCAGTAGCATGGTGGCAGGGGACCAATGAAAACTGCCCCCTCCCCTCCTCCCCGTGAAGCTTTTTGAGAGGGCGTCGAATACTCACGGGGGCGAAAAAATTGTCATGAGAATATATTTGTATATACTTTTTATTCTCAACTTCTGTAATTTCTATCATTTACAAAACAAATGTTGTAAATATTTTCTCTCAAACCTTTATTTTCACATCCAAAACATTAAAATCATCACTAAACCCAACTAAAGACACATATTATAGCCAATGGAATCCTACATTAGAAAATTTGTTGAGAAATCTATATTAAGAGAAACCTCTTAACTAACTTTAGTGTGGAAATGACACGATTTTAAGCAATTTTCTGCTACCCAAATCACGCCGAAAACGCTCAGCTTCCCGGGACATTTTTTAAGTTTAATTTTTAGTATTCTTAAAATTTTGTTTAATTTGCCTTAATTTTCTTGAAATTGGCTTCATTTTCGTAAAATTTTCTTCAATTTTCTTAAAGTTTCCTTCATATTGCGGAAAGTGTTTTTACATTTTTGGAAAATTTCCTTCATTTTGCGGAAAATGTTCTTGTAATTTTTTTCATTTTCGTTAACTTTGCTTGAATTTTTGTAAAAATTTTGTTCATTTTGCGAAAATTTTCTCCAAGTTTTGTGAATTTTCCTTTAATATTCGGAATTGTTTTCATTTTCGTGAACTTTGCTTGATTTTTCGTGAATTGTTTTTAATTTTGCGGAAATTGTCTTCAAATTTTGGAAATTTATTTTTAATATTTGGAAATTTTCATTTATTTTTAGGACATTTTCAAGTTCAATTTTTAAGAGTTTTCTTAAATTTTCGTCAGTTAAACTTGCTTCAATTTTTAGGAAATTTCCGTCATTTGGGTAACTTGTCTTTA
The DNA here is from genome assembly GCA_020152595.1 of Chiridota heheva. Classification (NCBI taxonomy): domain Eukaryota; kingdom Metazoa; phylum Echinodermata; class Holothuroidea; order Apodida; family Chiridotidae; genus Chiridota; species Chiridota heheva. Next base: position 23,712 of record JAIGNY010002259.1, on the reverse strand, counting down.
AATTTCTGGTAGTTTTCTTTAATTTTGAGGAAATATCCTTCATTTTCGGGAGATTTCCTTCGTGTTGGGGATTTTTTTTTTAAATTTACCCTCAAAATCTTTGCTCCCTTGACCTTTGCCCTTACATTGGTTTTAAGTAATTTCTTAAACGTTGCTACCAATTTAGATCTATCAGTCTATGTGCCCAACGTTTTACTCTTAATATGATAAACAAATTTGGGGTGCACCAAAATGGCCTTTCCCCTAGTGAAACATGACCCATTACGCCACTGGTATCAAGACCCATTAACATAGGAAGAACGCCCCTTCACATGGGAAGTGGAGCAAATCGTTGTTTGGCTGGATATGCTCCCCATAACAAGTTTACCCACGGGGAGTGGGGGTGGAGGAGGGAGAGTCAAAGTAGCGAATAAGTTAGGATGGTTGGAGAACAGTCTTACATGTTATCCTTTCAAACGCTACAGTGCATGCTACCTTATACTTAGCTCGCTGTCAACGAAATGTACTCATCTTTTTTGTAATCTTTTTTGTAAACATCTGTCAGCCACTTGGCCAATTGACCAACTTCAATACAAAATGCCATTTGTATGCTTAGTAACATTATTCCAAGAAATCAGTAACAGTAAGGAATCCGTGGAGAACATTTGAAAAGTAATTAGATGTGAGTGACGTAAAACCCTCACTTTCTTAACAAATGTTTGAGTATTTGATGGAAAATTAATTTGGCGTTCTTTGTTGATTGAAAATTATATTTCTAGCATATATTCAGTGTAACGGCTCTGACAAGCAGTAGAGTCTGGTCTTATTTCTGCTCAAATCTGAAGAGAGAAAAAAAACGATTAAACTTAAACACCTCCTCAATTGAGAACTATTTTTGAATAATATCTCTATTTTTACTCTGCTCATTTTCCTCATTCATACAATGTACATGTCAGTTTACTATTAAATCATCCTTGACATTAATCCATTCTTATATGTTACTCTTTTTTACTGTTATTTTACTTCTCCGTTATCTTGTTATCCTCAGCAGAATTTCATTGCTGAGGTTAAAGCCCTGCAAGCCTTTAGCGGTACTGATGGATTCCCAAGGCTACTTGGAGTAACGTCACACTACCCCGTCCCTGAAATAGTCCAAGAATTCATTGGAGATACTCAATGGCGGAAATCCCTCACAATGGCGGCGGCTCTCTTACTTCCACCCGACGCTCCAATCAGCTTTACCGTCGTTGATTAGCTGTCGATAACTCGTGACCTGTGCTGCGCTCTGAAAACAATGAACAATTGGGCTGGATTGATGGGAATATTAAGATGGACAACATCTTAGTGGACCGAATCGCCACTGACCCATCAATGACGTCATGGCTTGAGGACGGTCTTTGGACCATGAAGTTGATCAACTTTGGAAAGGCTTGTCGGCTTGACTCAGTTCCAAATGTTATTCAGTATGGGTATGAGAAGAAGTGCGATTTATACGGGTACACATGCAGCTTGTCCCAGAGATCATAGAGGGACAATCTTCTTATACACTAAGCTCAGAAATGTATTCACTCGGCTATCTAATAAGAGAACTTTGGTTCTTCATTGAATTTTACTTTTTAGATAAACTTGGCGCTGATTGCATGACCACAGACCCCGGTGCTCGATTAACATTAGACCAAGTGATTCTGCTACTGGAATCCGAAATCTACGAGAGCATGTCCCGAGGATAAAAAAAATGGCACGCTGGTCGTGATACCACAGACGGTCATTTCGTGCATCCATTACTATTTAATCGAGAAGAAATTGAAAGCAATTAGGTTAAATTTCAAAAACTTTTTTCATCTCAGACTAAAAGATCTAAATATCAAACTGCTGAAAGCTGAATAAAGGGGAACTTTCTGTGCAGTTTACTACTTTTTGTCGTTTTAACTGGGAACAGCATGAATATCGTGTTTCTCAACTTTTTTTTATGTAAAACACCTCATCACAGCTGGATTTCTTCGAAACCTTAAAATCATTAATATCTTGTTTTTATAATCAATAAATCAATACATACAGATCTTTTCGATATTCATTGAATCATACCTGTGTAATTACTTTATCAACTGCAATACTATTTTTTCCAATTAAATATTATAAACCTTAATTTATTTATGCTACCTTTTTTTTGTTAAAAACGAATCTTGTTCAGTAAAAACAAATTACAAACTTTTAGAAAACCAGACCTGTTGTCGTTATTTCTTATACTAATAATCTAATTTGTCATGAGTAAATTAAGATTAAGATAAGTGGGGGCATAGGCGGCGGAACTTGAGATCACAGAGGGCACGTCATCTCCCCCAATTTTGTCAACAGTTTAAAAAGTGCCCTTTCTCAAATATGAAAAGTGCCCTTTTTCAGAGAAGGAATGTGCCCTTTAAGTGTTCAAACATTGAAAACAATTCTCCTTTAGACTATATGTATGCTATTTTCATTTAACTGTTGAAGAATGTAACACAGTATCACCCTGAAAGAAACTAAAATTGTGAAATTTTATAATATTTTCATCAATTTTCCCAAACACGATGTTGGGGGCCCAACAAAGCCACATTGGATTTGTTTCCATACTGAAACATCAGTTACATCTGCCTATCTTTATTTTCTCCAATCATAAAGTGTAAAAAGTCTTTAAAATAATACCTTATCAGAAATGTGCGAGCCATCACAAATTTCATTAATGAAATTGGGCTCGAGGCAAAACTTACAATACGGACTCGGGCCCTTATCGTCCCCCATCTTTTTTGCAAAGTTCAAAAAGTGCCCTTTTACGGAGAGGAAACTTGAATGTTCTGTCAAATATTAAAACAACAGGCTTGTCTTTTTATTGTCAGATTGATTCAAGTAGCAAAAATATTTGCTATGACCGATCAGCCCATATTTCAGGGCACCTTTTATGCGGGGTCACTATAGTCACTGACTTGCTGAATACTGGATTGTAAATTTGGAGTAATTCTTGTAATACATTCTGACCTGACTGATATACCGTGTTTAAAGAAATATTCCCATGTTCTTTCGTAATACTTCATAAGAAAGAGTATTTTTTTTTTGCAACACTTAGTACAAAACTTATGTTAATATGTTATTCTTACCAGAAGATATTCAAATTTTAAAGTTCATGAAAAATGCTTATAAACAAATAGAAAAAGGTTCAGTATGACATCACAGAAACACATTCGCCCACAAAGTTGCTGTATTTCATTAAAATCTATCATCATTTTTTATTAGTAAAACCTGCTAGCAAAATAGATTGATGAAAGGTAGGTATACCTGTATACATTGCCAATTTTACCCAATTTCAATAACTTTTGGAAATTTAACAGATTAACAGATTAACGTTCAAAGAAATACATAAACATTTGCAATAGAATTGTCTATACAGCTATATGACATCTTCAAACACGAATTCATCATACTGTACAAAACTTTACAATTGGGAAATCTTTACAAATCCTTATCTCAGTGAACGGAATATGATATCAACTTGATGTTTGTACCAAATTGACTCTAAAATCATGCTCTTTCAAATAAATTAAAACAACAACAACATTGGACTATTCCTTTAATTGATTTTCTAAATCATTAGTCTCAGGACCTGTTTATTTACTTTTCGCATTGTTTGGGATATTCAATATTCCTAATGATGATCAATATACAGGTATAGTTGACTAAACATGATCGATATTTTTCCGATTTCGAGACTTATGACCTATAAATTTCCAAATTTTTGTATATAGATCTTCGTGTAAAACTTGCTTATTTCCTTAAATTTTTGTCCACTCGGAATTTTGATATGCGAGAAAACAAATTGGAGAGGAAGTGTGTGTGTGTGGGAGGAGGGGGGGGGGGATATCCTAAAGCTGCTGCTGTCGTACATGGTTTAAAACTACGTCAGTAGAAAAGTACCCTTCAAGTATAGAACATTATATGGTGTTTTATAACCTCGAATGAATCATATTTCTCAAACTACCTAATACTATAAAAACAAAATCAAATATGACACTATGAAGATGCTCAAATTTTATTCGCGCCATTATCATGCCCTATAGAGGTAATTGTGGTCACCCAGTAAAATTTCCTTAAAAAAATCAACTGAGCTAAGTCGGATCATTGGCTTGGTAGGTATTGCTTCACTGTGGGGGGCGGTGGGCAAAGATTTCGCGTCCCCTCTTTCATAAAATGCTCATAAGATTTATAAGTTGGGGACATATATCTAAATTGCATGCATCATTTTGACTGTTAGATAGACGAAGTCCTGATATATAGACCAGGGGGCGAAACTCCACGCAGGAATCCCCGCGCTGCACATGATTTGGATTGCAAAATATTGCTTAATATTGTGTCAAATCTAGGGTCTAAGCCTTGCGTTTCTCGTAATTTTGGTAACAGAAAATTGCTTAAATCGATGGCAAACCTAGGAATGAAGCTCTTGGAAGGATAGAAGCCCTGCATTTCTCGCAATTTTGAGAGCAGAAAACTGATTAATACTGTGTCAACTCTGGATCCAAGATTGAAATCATGTTAGGGGCGATGTTAAAAGGGGCGATGTTCCAGAAGTCCTGCGGTTCTCGTGAAGTTAATAACAGAAATTTGTTTAAAATCGTGTCAAATCCATGCCTGCACAGGGCCCTGACACCGGAGAGGGGGGATGGCATGGCCTCCAATAATTTTCAAAGCAATGGTTTTCAAGAAGAATTGACAAAAATTGAATTAAAATCGAAGGAAAACTGCCCAAAAATGAAAGAAAATGTAAAGAAAATCTAAAAAATCTTACCTCAAATAATGGAAAATTGCACACAAAAAAAAACTGCACGAGAGAATTAAGGAAATCCCAAAACAATGAAGGAAATTTACCGACAATTGATGAATATTTTTCGTAAAACGAAGAGGAGATATCCCATACATTGAACTGTTGAAGAAAAATTCCCAACAATAGAAGAAAATTTACCTAAAATTGAAGAAAATTACTCCAAAATGAAGTATATTTGTCGCAAATTGAAGAAAATTTCCAAACGTTACACAAAAATTAAGCAAATTTCTCAAAGATTGAATGTTATTTGACAAACGTTAAAGATGTTGAATGAAATTTCCTGAAAATTGATGAAAATTGACCAAAATTTAAAGAAAAGTTGTTTTAAACTTTTGAGAAGTGGGGGAGAAACACGTGTCCCCGGTTCCGCCGCCTATGCAAAATATGTGAAATGTTATATGTATACTACTGTACTTACAGACTTAAGAGATATATGAGAATCATGCCCGACTCGGCTATATCATAATCAATTCCTCCCGAATATGCATGATGCTGTCAATATGATTCTCGCGTCACCAATCTTAATCGGGCAAGAAAGTGAAACTTCGGATACATAAACTGATATACGTATAACCAGCCTCGCAAAGGTTATAGAGGAGGATGAGGGGGAGGAGGGGGGGGGGGGGGGTGCTGAATATTGACAGTGTGATATCCAAAAGTGAGGGCCATTGATAACGTGATTTCTGAAAAAAAGTGGGAGAAAGATGACTGGTTCGAGAAAGATACTCCCTAAGTGAAAGGATTTCTTTCAATTGAGCAAATTATCAACAAATAATTGAAGAAAAGTTTGGTAAAATCATTGAATATTTGGGTACAATTTGGCAATATTTTTAGATAAGTGATGTTTTTTCGAAAATCGAAGAAAAATTTCCCCCCAAAAGTGAAATAAAATTCCAAAAACTTGAAAAAAATATATCACAAACATTGAAAGAAATTTCTCAAAAATTGAAGAAAACTTACCGAAAATCAAAGATGAATTGTGCCAAAATGAAGAAAATTTCCGAAAATTTTACGAGAATGAAAGAAATTTTCCGAAAATGTAAGAAATTTTAACGAACATTTAAGAAAAATTATCCCGAAGTAAAGGAAATTTACTAGAAATTGAAGAAAATTGAACAAAATTGAATGAAAATTGCATCAAAATAAAAGTAAATTTCCCAAACATTGAAAGTTTTTAAAAATTGAAAATTTTGCCCCCAAATAAAGGGAAATTTCCCAAAAAAATGAAATTTAAAGAACATTTACTAAAAATCGAACAAAAATGAAGGAGATTTACCGAAAATAAAAATTGCCCAAAAATGAAAGAAGTTTTCCGAAAATTAAAGAAAGTTGCATGAGAAGAAATTCGAGTAAAATAATAGATTTAAAATGTCAGATGTACATGTTTAAATCAGATATGCTCTCAATCATTCATGCCCGAGTCGTCTAGATATCAGAAATATCTCCACTAGATTTAAAATCCAGCACCGCGATAATCATGGCCCATTTTTGGGCTACAAAAAATATAAATCTTCAAAAATCTTCCGGCGAGTTCGCTCCCTGGACCCTAACGCAACTGCGTCAATGAATTTCAAAACTTAATGTAAAAAGTTGTCAGTTTAAAACATAGATATCTATAGTGTATTAGCACCTACCAATTTCACACACTAGGGAAGGGAGGGGGGAGGGGGGGGGGAGATTGACATAAAAGACAACAACTGGTGCTCAAAGTTGCTATTGCTTTAAAACCTGCTTTATATTACTATACTGAACATGCTGATTTGAAAATCAAATGGGGTCTCACTGGGGGCTCTAACTGATTAACAAAATGAAATTAAGTAGATCTCAATATCCTCAGATGTTAATTATAATGTAAGGATTGACATTTAATAGGAGTCCAAAAAATAACGTTATCATTCCATCTGCACTACAACAACTTCTTAAAAAATAGGGCATCGGAACCACACAAACATTTGGTTTTTGGTTTACTACTAAAATCACGAGAAGCGCAGGCAGGCAGGGCTTACAGCAGCTTAGCCAGTGATTGGACACAATTTAAAGCAATTTTCTACCATCAAAATCACGTGAAACGTATGGCTTCCGGGATTTTTCCCCCTGGCTCCTACCAGGATTTCTCCCCTAGATTTGACACAATTTTAAGCAATGTCAGTTTTGCTACCAAAAGTGCAGCAGGGCCTCCGACACACGTTTAATATTGAGGGGGCCAAGACCGATGTTGTCAATTGCCAATCAGATATGTTGGACAAAGGCCTATTTGAAAACCATTGCTTTGAAAATTATTGGGGGCCATGCCATCCCCCCTCTCCGGTGTCGGGGCCCTGTGCAGGCATGGATTTGACACGACTTTAAATAAATTTCTGTTATCAACTTCACGAGAACCGCAGGACTTCTGGGACATCGCCCCTTTTAACATGGCCCCTAACATGGTTTCAACCTTGGATCCAGAGTTGACACAGTATTAATCAGTTTTCTGCTCTCAAAATTGCGAGAAATACAGGGCTTCTATCCTTCCTAGAGCTTCATTCCTAAGTTTGCCATCGATTTAAGCATTTTTCAGTTACCAAAATTACGAGAAACGCAAGGCTTAGACCCTAGATTTGACACAATATTAAGCAATATTTTGCAATCCAAATCATGTGCAGCGCGGGGCTTCCTGCGTGAAGTTTCGCCCCCTGGTTTATGTATCAAGACATCGCCCATCTAACAGTCAAAATGGTGCATGCAATTAAGATATATGACCCCAACTTATAAATCTTAATGAGTATTTTATGAAAGAGGGGGCGCGAAATTCCTGCCCGCCGCCCCCACAGTGAAGCAAGACCTACCAAGCCAATGATTCGACTTGGCTTAGATGATTTTTTAAAAGAAATTTTACTGGGTGACCACAATTACCTTTATAGGGCATGATAATGGCGCGAATCAAATTTGGGCATCTTCATAATGTCATATTTGATTTTGTTTTTATAGTATTAGGTAGTTTGAGAAATATGATTTATTCGAGGTTTTAAAACACTATAAAATGTTCTATACTTGAAGGGTACTTTTCTACTGACGTTTTTTGAAACCATGTACGACAGCAGTAGCTTTAGAATAACCCCCTCCCAGCCCCCCCCCTCTCTCCCTCTCCAATTTGTTTTCTAGCATACTAAAATTCCGAGTGGACCAAAATTCAGGGAAATAAGCAAGTTTTACACGAAGATCTATATACAAAAATTAAAAAATTTACAGGTCATAAGTCTCGAAATCGGAAAGATATCGATCATGTTTAGTCAACTATACCTGTATATTGATCATCATTCGGAATACTGAATATCTCAAACAATGCGAAAAATAAATAAACAGGTGTGAGACTAATGATTTAGAAAATCAATTAAAGGAATAGTCCAATGTTGTTGTTGTTTTAATTTATTTGAAAGAGCATGATTTTAGAGTCAATTTGGTACAAACATCAAGTTGATATCATATTCCGTTCACTGAGATAAGGATTTGTAAAGATTTCCCAATTGTAAAGTTTTGTACAGTATGATGAATTCGTGTTTGAAGATGTCATATAGCTGTATAGACAATTCTATTGCAAATGTTTATGTATTTTTTTGAACGTTAATCTATAAATTGGTTGTTTCTGTATAATAAGAAACAATTTTCCAAAAGTTATTGAAATAGGGTATAATTGGCAATGTATACAGGTATACCTACCTTTCATCAATTTGTTTTTTTAGCAGGTTTTACTAATAAAAAAGGATGATAGATTTTAATGAAATACAGCAACTTTGTGGGCGAATGTGTTGCAGTGATGTCATACTGAGCCCTTTTCTATTTGTTTATGAGCATTTTTCATGTTCTTTAAAATTTGAATATCTTCTGGTAAGAATAACATATTAACATAAGTTTTGTACTACGTGTTTCTAGAAAAATTCTCTTTCTTATGAAATGTTACGAAAAAACATGGGAATATTCCTTTAACACTCTCTCCAAAACGATTCTGGATCCGTTGGTTTAGAAAGTGAAGCAACAAGGAGAGGGAATGGGAATGAGATAGAGGAGATTGTGTCCTGCAGTCAAGCCTTCCCATACACTTGAACAGCATTAAAAGTTGAAAAATTACTTTAAAAATGTACAAGAAATTTTATTCTTCTTCTGTTATTATGTTAAATTACTCATTTTTGTAGAAATTTGAAAATCGAAAGTGATCGCGCGAAGCGCGAAAAGTTTTTGAAAGATTTAGAAATTGTATGTAAAAGTCATTTTAAAATGAATTGAGATAGTTTGAAATGTATTATTTTAATGAAAAATGTATCATTTTTAGTGTTACGTTTCTAAACAAATATGATTTGCAGAACGTTCTATATTGAATAATTTTTTTTGTTTGAAAAACGGCAATTTCAATATTTAACTCGGTGTTTATTCATCTGCTCTTTTTACTTTTTTTTCTCAAAATGTGGGTCACACACCCTTATACGCCTATGCCCCTGATTCTATGGAATGCCAAAAAGGCCACATGTGATGGAGGTGTCAACACATTTCATGAAGGTATCAACTTATATGGTGAAGGTATTCACTTATATCATGAAGGTATCAACTTAGATCATGAAGGTATAAACATATATCATGAAGGTATTAACTTATGTCATGAAATATCAACTTATATCATGAAGGTATCAACTTATATCATAAAGGTATCAAGCTATATCATGAAGGTATTAACCTATATCATAAAGGTATCAACTTATGTCAAGGTATCAACCTATATATCAACTGAAGGTATCAACCTATATTATGAAGGTATCAACCTATATCATGAAGGTATTAACCTATATCGTGAAGGTATTAACCTATACCTATATCATATCATATCGTGAAGGTATCAACCTATATCATAAAGGTATCAATTTATGTCATGAAGGTATCAACTTATGTCATGAAGGTATCAACTTATATCATAAAGGTATCAACCTATATCATGAAGGTATCAAGCTATATCATAAAGGTATCAACTTATGTCATCAAGGTATCAACTTATTTGCCAATTTATTTTACAGTGTTAGAAATCTTAAATAAAGAAAGGGCCCCAAATTGATTGTATGCCCCCTCTACTCCTTCTGACACCCCTGCCTGACCTCTACATAAAAGATTTGCGCCCTAACATCAGCGATGTTCAGTTTTTCCACATGTTAGAAAATCGAACATCTCAAGGCCACCAAAAATTTGCTCATCACTGCCCTCACACTCCATACATACAATGTACGATTATACATAATACACTATCGTACGGAGTTTATTTCGGGAATGGTTATAGCGAACACAGTGTATACATTATTTAAAAAATATTTAGTGAGGGCGTTGCGAGTAATAATGTCGTACATTTCGGGGTACAATATTCGCATGACCATTTCCTTCTTCCCCTCAACTCAAAAATACATTAAACGTCACAGAAGGCTGAAGGCACGCCGAAACAAGGGAACAAAAGGAAAGAAAAACCCTTCTGATTTAGTAAGTGAGGACAAAGGTGGACAAAACAAATTATATCATCTAATATGAATGACAATGACCAAAACGTAGATCTACGGGCCCAAAATATTATGTTTGGGTAAGGGTTCTTGACCCAAATATATCTTTTCATTTTGTCGAGTTGGCTGATTTTGTTTTAATTTTAGATCAAAGAATACCCAAACGCCCTATTTACGAGTTTGTTACTCTTGTATGTGATTTTTCTTTTTTTGTCATGGGGCAATTTGAAGCTTTGGGACAAATATTGAAACTTGTTACAATGTTTTACGAAATTATTTCATACAGAATAACATTTCCGATATTTAGTTTCATTTGTTACATCCTGAAATATTACCTCAATGTGTAAGCCTTTTTCCATTGTACGTTTTATGTTTTGATCAATAATATGACATTTTAGGATTTTAAAAATAACAACAATTATTTGGATTTTTAAATGAAATCTATTAAAAGATGAATAAAAAAATAACTGAATTTTCATATAGGATATAAAGTTGGTTTCTAAAGGATTAGTTCAGGGGTCAAACAAGTCTATCCTATAAAAAAGAGGACTTAAAAAGAAACAAAATAGTGAAGAAAGCATTCAAAAATCTTATAAAATCTTATTCCGTTAAGGAGATTATCTAAGTTTAAAGTTTGGTATCATTTGTGTAGAAACGATTGAAATCAGACTAGTTGTGATGTCAAAGCCTCAGATTCCACAAAGTCTTTATGTATTCTTTTATATTTTGTCCTGCGATTTTGTTGCTTAAAAACCATGGGATATGTCAAAAAAGTAGCAAAACTGAATTTAGGGAGGGTATATATAATATACCAGTTGAAGTTATTTCTTTAACAGCTTCAGTAAGAACATTTTGACAACAATGGTTTCATCAGTAGTGGCTTCGGCGACCATGGTTTCGTCAACAGTGGTTTCGTCAACAGTGATTTCGTAAACAATGACTTCGGCAAGTGGTTACGTCAGCAGTTGCTTCGGCAAAGGTGGTTTCGTCGATAGTTGTTCGTCAGCAGTGGTTTTAGCGACAACATTTAGCAATAGTTTAGCGACAGTAGCGATTTCGTCGGTATTAGCTTCCAACAGTGGTTTTGACAATAGTGACTTCGTTAACCATGGCATTGGCAACAGCGTTCAGCAATAATATTGTGACAATATCGGTTTTGTCGGCCAGTGGCTTCGACAAAAGTACTTTCATCAAAAAATATTTTGTCAACAGTGGCTTCGGCAAACAGTAGTTTTGACAACAGTAATTTCAATAACTATATTTCAGTGAATGTGGTTTCGTCGACATTGGTTCCGGCAACTAGTAACTTCGACAGCAGCATTCAGCAACAAAATTACATCAACAGTGATTTTGTTTAAAAGTGTATGGCATGAGTGGTTTCGTCAGCATTGGGTTTTACAACAGCGGTTTTTTAACAACATTTCGTCAATAGTGTTTTTTTTTTAATTTGTGGTTTAGGCAACAGCATTCTGCAACATCATTCTAATAACAGTGCTTCTGTCAACAATTGGATGGCAACAGCATTTCGGCAGCAGAGACTTTGGTAACAACATATCGTCAACTGTGTTTTCGTCAATGGTGGCTTCGACAACAGCATTTCATCAGGATCAGTCGGCAACATCCTTTTGACAACAATGAACAGCGGATCGACAGCGGTGATTTTGACCGCACAACGGTTTCAACAACAATGGTTTTGGTAGCAGGCTCCGGCAACAGCATTTCGACAACAGCGGGTTTCTTAAACGGTAATTGCGTCAACAGATGCTTCGACAATAGGGTTTTGTCGGCACGATTTCTTAGACAGTCATTACGTGAATAATAGCGTCGGCAACAGTGCACGGTAAAAGCGGATTCAGCAATAACATTTTGTCAGAAGCAGGCGGCAACGGTATTTCGACAACAGTGGTTTCGAAACAGCGTTTGGCAACAGCATTTCGGCAACATCATCTTGACGACAGTGGATTCTTCAACAATAAATCGATAGCAATGACTTCGACAATAGCGGTTGGTCGGCAAAACTTCGTTAATCGACAACAGTGGTATCGCCACTGGTGGTTTTGGCAGCAGCATTCAGCAACAGCATTTCGACAATAGTGATTCGTCAACGATAGTTTTTGGTCGGCAGGATTTCGTCAACAGACAGTATCTTCCGCAACAGTGAACAGTAAAAGTAGCTTCCACAACAGTATTTTGTCAGAAGCATTCGGCAATTGTATTTATTTTATTTATTTAATTTACAGAATTTATATAGCGCCTTATCCAATATGAAATTGCTCTAAGGCGCTTTATAATAAAAACATACAAGTCAATAAAAAATACAATAAATTAATTGTTAAAAATACAGATATAAAAAGGTTTATAAAATTAAAACTGTTTAAAATAGTAAATAGGCAATATATGTACAAAAATTCAAATTATTTGTAAAAAAGCTGAAAGTGGACTTTATCCACAATATATATATATATATATATATATATATATATATATATATATATATATATATATATATATATATATATATATATATATATATATATATATATATATATATATATATATATATATATATATATATATATATATATATATATATATATATATATATATATATATATATATATATATATATATATATATATATATATATATATATATATATATATATATATATATATATATATATATATATATATATATATATATATATATATATATATATATATATATATATATATATATATATATATATATATATATATATATATATATATATATATATATATATATATATATATATATATATATATATAGATAGATAAATACACAGTCCTGATGATTTAATAAAAGGCAGCTCTAAAAGGTAAGTTTTCACATGTTTTTTAATTCATTTATATTTATTGCATACTTGGCTTCATCTGGTAAATCATTCCACAATACTGTAGCTGAATGATCAAACCTATTTCCGTAAGTAGATGTAAGTAAGTGGCTTAGTTAATAATGACTTGTTTTGGGACTGAAGAGATCTAGTTGGTTGATAATTATGCACAAGATCTGTGAGGTAGACAGAAACTAAACCATTGAGAAACTTATAAGTATATAACAGAATTTTGAAATTTGACCTGTAATGAATCGGCAGCCAATGCAAGTCACGCAAAACAGGCGTTATATGCTCACATCTACGTGTGCGGGTGACAAGCCGTGCTGCGCAATTCTGAACGCGCTGAAGCCGGTCAGTAAGTTTATAAGGCAGACCATAAAGTAGGGCATTACAGTCTACTTTAATTTTGATGTCACAAGAGCGGTCGACAAGTGGTTTCGGCAACAGTGATCTTAGCAACAACATCTTCAAACTTGATTGAGGTGTAAGGAGGTGTAATCATGCGGTAGTAAACCCTAGGGTCTAGGAAGAGAAATACGCACTGTAATGACTTAAAGAGCACAACTCTCGCCTCTTATCAATTTCAATTAATGAAAAGGTATTGAGTGAAATGGTGACATCAAAGTGGTACCTCCTTGGTGACATGATTTATTAAAACGTTTGAAGTAAGAGTAATTGTGAGCAAATCCATAGATTATGATAACATTGTTATACAAGCTGGAGGTATAAGAACCTATATGTTTACTAATTTCGATGCCTCTTGATGCACGTGACCTGCGAGCAAATTTCACTGGACATCGAAATCTAAGGGTCCTAAAATGGTTGTAAAGAGGTGCCTAATTCCACTTAACTGAACTATATTTCTGACGAGATCTCTTTGCTGATTTCATGAGTTGTATTCCCTTTAAAAGTTAAAGCAAGTCATTTCCTATCGAATATGCCGACGTAAGACCTTACAAGTAGTCTTGTTAATTGATTTCGTCAGTACAAATGTACTGTTTGTAAGACTAATTTCATGAAACGTATCTGATATTAGGCAGATATGTGTAATAATGTACAGCATATAAGCAGCACCTTAACTTGCGTCTTATTTGTTCTACAATCATGCAGCGGCAATAGTTCCATATCATTTTTAATTTCGTGGACCCTCGAAACTGTGCTGTGTGCTAACAGTATAATATTTGCTATTAGTAATGTACTGGTGTTTCCTCCTGGACATTGCGGTTCTTCTATTTGAAATTCAATTTGATAGCTCCCTATACACCTCTATTATAGCCTCCTCCATTTCTTATAACTTCATAAGCTCCTAATTAATTTTCAATATCTAAATATTTAATAGGCCTACATTTGTTCATTTCTGATAAGTTTGAGATAACTCTGTTTGGAAACTTCTTGTGTGCAAACCAGATGCCACAAATACTGAAGTAATTTAACGTCAGCAAGGACGCCTGTATTATACCTATCCATATCACATATCACATTTCTTGTTTTTTTGCAGAATGTGACATGCGCACATGGTTAGTAGGTTTTCAAGAGTAGCGTTCTCTCTGCCAAATTGTGTATAAAAGTATTCTATTTTCTCATCAGTAAATTGTTAGATCCTGAAAATCTCCAAACGTAGCCGGTAACGTACAAGTTGTCACTTTGTCTTCATCAGACGCAGTTAACTCATCATCAACCATGAATTATCCAGTCACTTTTACCATTTTTGCCGTTCTTTTGTGGAATGCTTCTCTTCGCCAATGGTAAAGAAGGGGTTAAGCGATGGCTTACAGAGCGAAAAGAAATCTACTAGGTATTGCGCTATACTGTACGAAAACGGTAATTACCAAGGACATTCCATCGATGTTTTGCCAGGCCAGTCCGCCAGTGCAGCTGGTCACATGAATGACAAGATATCATCGGTGAGAGTAAGGACCGGCTGCATTTTGCACGTTTGGGAGCATGGCCAATTCAAAGGGAGTTACCGCTTTCACTTGTCTGACCAGCGCACTGTGCTTCCTAATTGGAATGACATCATTTCTTCATATTATTGCCTGTGTGGTTAAACATGTTTTCTTTGTGATTCTTTAGGACGCCAATTTCCAAGGAAACCATTTTTCTTTTTAGCAGAAAAAAGTACAAAACAAAGTAGAATGCTACTATTCCAAATCTCTGTTGAAAACTCAAGCATTATTATACTCCTTTATCAACGACTGAACATGGAAAACACTTTTTAACTTAAGCTGACTGATTTCTTAATAAACAAGTACGAAATATTAGGAAATTATTTTGAACGACATAAAAGATCAACCAATGAACTTCATTCCGTTCGAGGCGAGAGACAGGTATAGTCTAGCAATAAAAAAAAAAACTCGTTGTTTGTTCAGTCAGTCAGTATCAGAGATATTTTACACAAATCCTCGCGTTATGATGCCAGTCATCACTTAATGATGAATCAAAAAGTTTCTCGAGCATGTTAGTCTGTTTAAACGTATATATTTGTGCTTCAGCAATCTCCAGTCCGCTTTGTTTCGGCTTTTACCACACAAACTAATGATATGGAACCTCCCATTGCTTCAAAGTGTCCAAACTGCGTTATTTTCATCCTACCATCATCATTTGATCGTAACACCTTCCGCCGGATGCAAAGTGACCACTTACATGACTTAGTCACTGTTCGGGAAGCAACCAAGAACGAAAATGTGACAGGGATAAAATAGATCAAGAAATACCTCGACTGATCAAGCCAGACTGATCAAGCCAGACTGACCAAGCCAGACTGATCAAGCCAGACTGATCAAGCCAGACTGATCAAGCCAGACTGATCAAGCCAGACTGATCAAGACAGACTGATCAAGCCAGACTGATCAAGCCAGACTGATCAAGTCAGACTGACCAAGCCAGACTGATCAAGCCAGACTGATCAAGCCAGACTGATCAAGCCAGACTGATCAAGCCAGACTGATCAAGCCAGACTGATCAAGCCAGACTGACCAAACCAGACTGATCAAGCCAGACTGATCAAGCCAGACTGATCATGCCAGACTGATCAAGCCAAATTGATCAAGCCAGACTGATCAAGCCAAACTGATCAAGCCAGACTGATCAAGACAGACTGACCAAGCCAGACTGATCAAGTCAGACTGATCAAGCCAGACTGATCAAGCCAGACTGATCAAGCCAGACTGATCAAGACAGACTGATCAAGCCAGACTGATCAAGCCAGACTGATCAAGTCAGACTGACCAAGCCAGACTGATCAAGCCAGACTGATCAAGCCAGACTGATCAAGCCAGACTGACCAAGCCAGACTGATCAAGCCAGACTGATCAAGCCAGACTGATCAAGCCAGACTGATCATGCCAGACTGATCAAGCCAAACTGATCAAGCCAGACTGATCAAGCCAAACTGATCACGCCAGACTGCTCAAGCCAGACTGCTCATGCCAGACTGGTTAAGCCAAAGTGATTAAGCATTCATGAAGAAATATTGTTCTGACGATCAAGGAACAAGGAACAAAGCAAATATGTGATGGTTTTTATTCAGAAATATTGCTTAAATTTTCATTGTGACGCATTACAGTTTCTCCTCTACTACCATTGGTTGCGGAGCAGTGGTCAAATTCCTACAACAACTAATATACATCGTAAAATGCTGTTTGTATTTTTGCCACTTCTATTTCTTTATCGTTTTGCCTGAAAAGAATTAATCATATTCCAAATGTTACTCATGTTGCATGATCATAGGTGTAGGAGCCGGGGTGGGGCTGGGGCACATTCCCTTACTTTTCTGAAAATGACAAAAGTGCACCTTTTTAAAATGAAAAATATAATTCCTCAATTACATTAAAAAGCAAGAACTGGTAGAATTTGCGTATACTTTTGAAAACGATATTACAAAAGTGCCCATTTCAAAATGAAATATCCCTGAATTTATGGCCCAATAGTAGAAAACTGGCGACTTTTGTCAGTCTCATGTACGGAAGAATGTGTTTTCATTGAAAAAGTACCCCTTTCTAAAAATGAAGTGCCCTTTTACTTTATTATCCACAAACAGGAAGAGGATATATGCACATGACTTGGGCGACTTTCTAAAAATGAAGTTCCCCTAAAAGGTCAGTCCCCGCTTCCCCTCCCCACCCTCCCCACAATCACACACTTTTCAAAAACGTCCTACACACCTGTGCATGGTTATTATATGATGGTTTCAAATCAAAATTGGACAATAGTTCCAATGCAATTACCGTATGCGTCTATGTTTACCGGTTTACTGCAGGACGGTCATACAGTTTTGTTTAATGCTAATCTGTGCGAAATTGTCTTGTTTAGAAATGGTAACCCAAATGCTTATCGTTAGAAAATTAAGTTTTCTTCTTTTCATCAATTGAAATTATGAACTGTGTTTTAATTTTAAGCCATGCATTTTGGAGCATCAAGTACAAGAAATCTTCAGAGCTTCAGAAGAAATTTCTTCCCTGCCTGTTTAGAAATGGTCACCCAAATGTTTATATCTCAGTAGATTTTAAGAATTGCAAAGTTTCTTCTTCTCATCAATTGAAGTTTTTGTTCCATTTTAAGCCATTTTGGAAACATCAATTACACGAATTCTTCAGAGCTTCCGGGGACTTCGCTCCCGGACTCCTCCCAGGGTTCCGTCACTGAGCCTTTAACAGGACTTCATCCCCTGAACCAACGATTTTATCCAAATTGTCCTCAATTTTCACGAAAAATTTGTTTCTCTACCTGTTTAGAAATGGTAACCCAAATGTTTATGTCTGAGTCAGTAAATTTGAACGTCAGAATTTAAAAAAAAAATCGTTATTATTATTTGAATTTTAGTTTTTGTTAGATTTAAAAGACATTTTGGAAGCATCAACAACAAGAAATATTCGAAGCTTTCGTGAGTTTCGCCCTGACCCCACGATTTTACTCAAATTTTTACGGCATATTCATCTCTGCCTGTTTAGAAATGGTTATTTCAATTTTTCTCTCAGTAGATTGTAACGTTAAACAGTTAGAATTATTGTAAAAGTTTTCAGTTCGTCTCACTGATTTTCAACTTGGTGTTAAAACAAGAAATATTCAGAGCTTGGGATGGGGACCAACAGTTTCCTCTTCTGGCACCAATCACGAATCAAACCAGATGGAAACGTATGTCTCTACCCCCCTCCCCCTTCCTCCATCCTCCCACAACCACCATTTCATCCCTCCTCCAATCAGAAGACCCGGCGAGTTTTCAAACTATCTTTTGGTTTTTGGATTTCTAAGTTATGATGAATTAGTAACAAAAGTTTGTTATTATTGAAATTGTTTCGACGTGTTAATAATGTACCAGGAAAGTGTTCTTATTGTGAGCAGATATTAATGCTATTTGCCTTTACCCAATACTTTTGTGATGGTTATGTTGATATTGCAAAAAGTAGACAAGTTTGGGACTAGAAATAAGCAATTCACTTTATAAACTAATTGTTAGGAGGTGAAATAGAACAGGCCTGGGAATCAATGTCAGTGACGATTTAA
>JAIGNY010002258.1:0-16529 GCA_020152595.1 Chiridota heheva | reverse complement strand
CCATATAATAGCAATTTCCTGACTTTTAGATAGCTTGGGCCCATTTTAGAGGACCCAGATACAATCTTTCAGAAATGAGACCTATACCACAGGATTAAGGGGTAGGTAGTCATCTGTCGCCATATGTCAGACGTCTGTCACAAAACCTTCACTGGGCCCCAATGGATATGTGCCATGATACAACTTTATGCTAGCAACAACTTTCACCTCTTTTGGCCTTTTAGGGCCCCGTTTTTGATGGTACAGATACAATCTCCCAGATATGAGACGTATACCATAGGATTAAGGAGTAGGTGGTCTTTTGTTCCCATATGTCAGAAGTCTGGCACAAAACTTTAACTGGGCCCAAGGGTCATGGACCATGATATATCTTTTTAATAGCATTTTTCCCAGACATTGAGCCATTTTGGGCCCATTTTGAGAGCCTACATACAATCTTCCAGATATGAGACCTATAACACATGATTAAGGGGTAGGTGGTCTTTTGTCCCCATATGTCAGAAGTTTGGCACAAAATATTCACTAGGTCCAAGGGCCATGGACCATGATATAACTTATGCTAGCAATAATTTTCACCACTTTGGCCATATAGGGCCCTGTTTTTTGAGGATCCAGATACAATCTCCCAGAAATGAAA
Organism: Chiridota heheva; assembly: GCA_020152595.1. Taxonomy (NCBI): domain Eukaryota; kingdom Metazoa; phylum Echinodermata; class Holothuroidea; order Apodida; family Chiridotidae; genus Chiridota; species Chiridota heheva. The sequence goes on along the minus strand of JAIGNY010002258.1, from coordinate 15,892 downwards.
ACCTATATCACAGGATTATGGAGTTGTTGGGCTTTGCCACCATATGTCAGAAGTCTGGCAGAAAACCTTTACTGGGCCCAAGGGCTATGGGCCATGATATAACTTTATGCTAGCAATAAATTTCACCACTTTTGGCCATTTTACGATCTCCCAGAAAACAGACTTATACCACATGATTAAGGGGGTAGTTGGGCTTTGCTCCCATATATCAGAAGTCTGGCACAAAACCTTCAGTAGGCCCAATGGCCATGGACCATGATATAACCTTATGATAGGAATAATTTTCACGACTTTGGCTGTTTAGTGTCATGATTTTGAGGGTCCAGGTACGATCTCCATAAATGAGTCTACTACTGAATCTGAATCGGTTAAGTCGGCAAAAAATCCTTCAAGAGGACATGAACGCCAACCAAGCGTTAAAAGTATGAGTAAAAATATAAAAAATCTAGTTAGCAATACAAGTGTTAGTAAGTTTAGCTTTGAAACAGTTAAGACTTGGTGCATATACAATGTCTGACAGTAAAGCATTCCAATCTTTAGTGTGTGAGGAAGAAAGAGTGTTTATATACATTCTTTTTAGCACAGGAACCTGGAAATTAAGGTCATGATTATTTCTTGTATTAGTTCTGACGGTGGGATAAGTTAATCTTTATTGATGGCGACAAGATTGTTATTGATTTGATATAGCATATGTAGCCGGGTGTTGTATCTTCTTGTTTTAAGCAGGGGTCAATCTAATTTATGAAGCATGTTTTTTACACTAGATTTATAAGAGTAGTCTGCCATACAGAACCTGGCTGCTCTCCCTTCGAATAGATTCAAGTTTATCCACATCGCACTGGTGATGGGGGTCCCAGACTGCAGATGCGTACTCAAGTACTGGCCTGACTAGAGCTTTATAAGCAGTGGATTCACCGTCGGTGGGACAGTTTGAGAGGTTACGTTTTAATAGGCCAAGATACAGAGTTAGCTTTCTTGGTTATGTTATGTATATGTTTATCCCATCTAAGTTTATTATCAATTTCTACACCTAGGTATGGGTGGGAGTTGACATGTTTTAGTGGCAGGTTGCATAAGGTATAAACAGGTGATTTAAAGCATTTCTCAGAGGTTATTGACAAGATGTAGCATTTAAAGGGGTTGAAATTCATTTGCCATTTGTTTTGCCATTGTTCAAGTTTGTTAAGATCATCTTGGAGAATTTGTTGGTCGGAGGGGTTATCAATTGTTCTGTACACAAGGCAGTCATCAGCAAACAGTCTAACTGTGCTGTTTATATTATCATATACTTTTGGTTTGGGAGTTGGTGGCTTTCACCTCGTGAGTGTAATAACATTGCAACAACCGCCATCCACAAAACACTTCCATGTGACGATTACAAAATGTAAAACAGGAAAGGAAAAAAAAAAAAAAAACGATTCGCTCCGTTGGTGGCCCAAATCCTCTCCAACCGTCTTGTTGGTATTCCTGTAGATGGCGCTCTTGCAGAAGGATGGCTCTTCAGCTGGTATAAATTTGAATCTGAATCTGAATATGACGCTAACTTCAACTGGGTCGTCACGTACGTTTATTTGGAACAATGGTTATGAATGTCTAAACATGTTATAATACAGTAATGTATTAAGCAATATTCCTGAAGGATATCGTTATCATATACTTCATAGTTATACATGTTAGCGTCACTTACAAACGTATTTTCAATAATGTTGTGGGAAATTCTGATGAGAGATATTTACAATGACGGTAAGTTCCTTCTACGATATGAATTACTTACTTAGGCCTAAACAACCAGAACTGAATTTACCATTCAATATGAATATATTAGGCCCTAGTTCAGTGATTTTTTCTTTTATCTCCGTCGAAGTTCGCGTGGTTGACAGCTTCCTGATCATATGAAATTGAAAAACCAGTGAATGACCAGGAAGGTGTATGACCAGGGATGATAGTAACTATCACCTCCCTTGTAAATGCATTAGCATTATGTTCAAAATTTTAAGATTGGCTTATAAATCAGGAAGGTGTAAGTTATCTTAGTCACTGTTACTATCCCCTCCATGTTTAAATCATTCAATCACAACAAGATATAGTGTGCTATTATTATGGTACGTCACCGACCTGTCGATTTGTATAAGGAGGGAGGGAGGGGGAATTGGTACATTTGGACGCATAGCTATGATAAAATATTACACCTGTTTTGGATGTTACTAATGGTAGCGTTAACTACGCGATTTTTAATGTAACCAGAAGTGTATACTCTCAAAATACTCTGGTCAAATATGAACCGAATCGGTTCAAATTTGACACGTTCCCGTCCCAGGAGCACTGAACTGGTCCTGGTCATTTTGATCTGAATACTGGTCAAATTCTTATTTCCGATTAGATCAACTGTTTAAAATGAACACCCCTCTGGTCATATTGATTTTTTATAGTTATGATTAATAATGGAACCTATGAAATTTTAACCATTTTCTCCACTTGCTCCAAACAGAAACCAACCTCATAATTCATAGTTCCAATGAACCCGACACAAGAAAGCGACTTGATAGGAAAAAAGAAAAGAACACATTTTTGTAAATTTTATACTGCAAATAACTTTATTATGCACTTTAATCCAAACATGGAATGCTTTAATACATTACATAATATAACAAGAAATAAGGACTGAAAAGTGGAAAATCATAAACATTCAGTAGCTTGACTTACATTTACAAGAAAAATGCTGTAATTACACTTTTATACAGTTCAGTGGAGTTTCTAATACTACAAGACCAACAAGTAATAATTACAAGAGTTCTTCTGTTCAAAAGTTGCAAATTTAAAGAAAAACAGGTGGAGGCTAGAATTTTGACCAAAATTTTATTATGCAGTTACAAACCCACACCAAATCGAATTAAATTCCAATCATCCCTTCTTCAGATATTTTAATAACTGACAAATGACAAACAGATCAAGGACAAATGCAGGCGAAATCTTGTGGAGAAGCATTAACATTTATTTGTGTGTATATCATTTGTGTATTCCCAGGAGATTTTATTTAGTTCTTGTTGAGATAACCTATTTTTCAGTTTCAGTCCATCAAATGCACATATTCAATTCTGCATTATGATGAGCAACATAAATGTAATAAGCGTGTGCTGGTAATATTGCTCCAGCTACTATAGCATGAGCTTGCAGAATGCATCATCCCACTAGTTTTCACGCCTTATGATACCACTCAGTTTTCAAATTAAAAACCCTGGCAAAATTCTTTTAATGCCTTGGACAATATTACATCGACAACCTCAACAAATTGTATAACAAGATAAATAGTAGTGCTGTCATGACATGTCGATTATCGCAATATCTCTTTTCCCAAACATGAAATATGCCTCTCGCGACATATCGTGATACCAAAACTATGCTCAACTAAGAAATTTTCACGCAGCTAGGCTAGGCTACTTCATACGTTACAATTCTAACGTTACGGTATTAAATCTAACTCAAGTTTAGGCCATTAAAATACCGTGAAACATAAAAATAAAAACTTAAATTGTGCTCCGTCATCCCATACCGCACGTTCCGATGTAAGTTGGCAAAAGAACGAAACATTGGCCCAGAACATGCCTCTCAGGCTCACTTGATGTTTCATAGTCATGTTGGCTGAATTACCAAACACGTGCATGATGCGTGATGAATGTAATAGTCACGCCGATCATGTTGTCTGCTAGATCTGCAAATCATTTTTTCTTGCGTTCATCATAAAAGAAGTAACAATTTGTGTTGCAGAGTCAGTTTCTCGAAAAGCATTAAACATACCAATACAACGCAATATTTTTCTCCATGGTAATCGATACGTAATAGAAACATGTAGTGACAGCAATTATAAATAGCACTAATAAAATTAAGACAGTACAAAAAATAGCACTGTAAAATACAAATATCCCAACAGTAAGAGAACACCAATTTTTGATACTTGTCGGTAAAATTTGAAATTCTCCAGTAAATTTGGTATCAGGTCAGTAAAACTTAGGGCTTAAATTACCAACCAAGACAGATTGAAGCTGTTTTTAAGTACAAATTGAAAAGAACCCTGAAAAATTCCCAGTTACAAGCGGAAAAATGGCACAGGTAAATTAATTTTCTATTAAACATTGCTGTTAATCGGAAAATCACCCACAATTTTCAGGAAATGTTGCCAAATAATTTACCAAATTAATACAGAGCAGCAATGATATGTGTTTCTTTTGGGATGAATTCTTGGTAAAATAATGGACAGGTGCAGTAGAAAATAACTTACAGTACTTGCTTTAAAATCAATGAAAAACCTTGCCAAATAAGTCAAGATTGGGTAAGAAATGACCATTCCTATTGGCTTTTGAATTTTCAAAACTTGATATTCAGTGAATGAACACAATAATTACAATGAATGGGTCACTACCTTCATAGGTCAATGATAGCAAATACCATCCTTTTATTAAATGCAATATCGCTTTTAGTCTAAAAATTTCCCGATTTGAACTCCCAACTAGGAAGAAAGCGTATAACCGGGAAGGAGAAAGCCTCTAAGGTGGCAGGTTCCCCCAGGAATTTTCATTATTTTCGGGCAAAATTCTTTTATTTTAGTGTTGCAAATGGGAAATTTTTCCAATAATTTTACAAAATTTCCCTTCAATATTATCAGTTTTAGTCTAAAATCCTCTAAAGTGGCAGTTCCCCTTGTGAGTTTTCTTCATAATTGCGCATTTTTCTTTTATTAGCATGTGGCAGTTTACCCTGGAATACATCATCATTTTTGGGAAACTTTTAAATTTACCATTTTTCCCCAACTGTTTTTAATAATTTCTCAATAATACCTCCCAAACTGAAAGTATGCAATCGACAAACAAAAAAATCTCCTACTTTAGAAATTGCCTGATTTTTGTCAATATTCTTTGATTTGAAAATTTTCTTTCAATTTGTTTGATATTTCCTTCATTTTTGGGAATTTGTTGTACACTGTCGAATTCTTCCAAACTTTTTAATAATCTCAACAAATTTTCCTTCAGTTTTACAACATTTTTCTTCAAATTTTCTCAAAAATGGGAAGACAGCTTACAACCAAGAGAGTGAAATCCTCTCATGGAAGCACTTTTTTCAGATTAATATTAGTCAGCGATTTATATAGCACCTTTGCCAGGGCCTCAAAAGCTGGATGCAATTAGCCACCTAATAAGTTCCTTGTAGCCAGACGAATCCAGACTTGGACGTGACTGGCGATAAGGTGGGATAAGACAGGATAATGATGGGATAAGATGGAAGTGGATAAATACCGCGTTTCATGCTTTCCTTCTCTAATAGTGTTTAGAGAACCAGGTAGGGTGTGACTGTCCTACCATCGTGACCGATCTTAATGTCCCCTCCGAAGGATGGTGAGCGCCATTCAACCATTGCCACTTCTCTCAACAGCTGAATAGGATATGTTAATTTGAGGTCTTCATAAATCTGATATTTTACACCCCCAGTTAAAATACTATTGCGCCTGAACTTCACTTTCTCTCTAAACGACGACAAAAGCTTGCTCTGATGTCCGCCTCAAGCTCTCCCAATGCTGTATCTGCATCTGGCTCAGTCTCAAACAGTGCGGTATGTTCAATGGTCCAATCCTATGAAAACAAAATGGAAAAAGAAATAATTAATCTCCACCTCTTAATCAGAAATACAAAATGATTTTGTATCCCTACAGTAGTTTCTTTGTTTGTTGAGGGCTTAACCGCACTACCTCCGACAAGGTCAAATTGTGCTTAAGAGGTCAGATCATTCTAGAGGTATCGAGAGGGGAGGTGCATGGTTGAAACAAAAACAAAGTAGAGAGGGGTGGAAGAGCAGAATTAAATATGGTTGTAGAGGGAGGCATGATAAAGGAAGGAGATAATCTTATCCGGAGGATTTTTCTGGAAGAACTCAGCAATTGAGTTGTGGGAAGCGAGGGAAGCTCTGGGAAGGTTGTACAAGGAGCAAACAAGGAGAACGTGATGGATTGTGAGGGTGCAATGGCAATTGTTGCAGAGGGGTTGGGGGAGACAATAAGGAGGTGGGAGTGAGTGAGGTGGGTGTGACCAATTCTAAGACGAGTAATATAAACGTTGTCGATACAATAGAGGTTGTTGATGGTGGATTTAATCAGAATTGTGGGCTGGATGACATGGAGTTTGTTATCAATTTGGGAGTTCCATGAAGTTTGCCAGCGGTCACGAACAAGGGAAGCGATAAGCGGTTTGATGTCAGAGAGGGTTTTGGGAAAAAGAGTAGGGAGGAGGTTGAGGGCAAGCTTAGCGGCTGCATCAGCCCTGTCATTGCCTGGGATGTCAACATGGCTGGGTATCCAGAAGAAAAAAATACTTTTCCTGCAGAGGGTGGGAGAAAGGAGTTTCCGGAGGAGGTGGTATGTGAGGTTATCCTATTTAAGATTGAGTAAAGAAGTAAGAACAGCCTTTGAGTCGGAGAAAATGGCAAAGTGGCTGAGCGGAGAGTACTCAATAAAGTTAAGGGCGAGGAGAATGGCCTTAGCTTCGGCTGAAAAGATGGATGAGTCTGCTACTGTGGGTGATGTCTTGGATGACGGCAGCAGCAGCTTTTTTGTTGCCTTCCTTGGAGCCATCAGTATAGATGGAGGTGTAATTTGAGACTTTGCCTTTAATTTGGTTGTGGAGATTGTTGAAGAGGTTAGGGTGGGTTTGGGTTTTGTGATGAGTGGAGAGGCCCAGGTGGACAGAAGGGAGGGGGTGGCCCAAGGAGGAAAAGTAGGCCAGGAAAAGGTGCCGAGAGTGGCGAGCTTGATCCCGAGATGGATGAGGTCTGATTTAATGCGTAAGCTGAAGGGAGGGGATAGGGTTTTAGTCCTATCAAAGAGGGTGGAGAAATTGGGGTACCTAATGAGGTTGTAAACAGGGTTCTGGGTGTTGGTGAGGACCCTAAAAGCATAGGAGAGGCTAAGCTTTCTACATCTAAGTAGAAAGGGGGGTTCGTTGGCTTCAATTGAAGGCTGGTGATTGGGGAGGTCCTGTAGGCTCCTAGACAAAGCCTAAGGGCTTCATTTTGGATAATGTTGATGTGGTTGAGGTATGAGTTGTGAGCGACACAGTAGACAATATTGCCGTAGTCAAGCCTGGTACGAATGGTGAGCCTGAAAATTTTGAGGAGAGCATAGCAGTTCGCATTCCAAGTGGTGTTGGAGAAAAGTCGGAGGAAGTTGAGGGAGCTGTTGCATTTTACTCTCAGGTTGGTGATGTGTTGCTTGTAGGTGAGCTTGGGGTCTAGAGTTAGACCCAGGAACTTTGTGTGTTCAACTTTAGGGATGCGATTGCCATTGAGAGAGCTGAACACACAATTACAATGACGGGGTCGTCGCCTGCGTATTCGATTATGATAGTACAAATGCTTTCACAAAACGCTTAATACGACCTGGACGAAAACACAGGTACGACGTATGGACAGACATAACATCGACACCAAGTCAATGTCCACGGGCTTTGATAACCAGTTGTGGTGCACTGGCGTGTCTACCCAACCCAGGCTTGAACCCAGGGCCTCGTGGTCTGTAGACAGGTATGATAACCGCTACACCACAGTAGGTAGATAAAGCACAAAGTTCGGGTTGGGGTGGAGGTTGTTGAAATGACAAAAGTGCATGCAGACTGTCTTGTCTTTGGAGAATTTAAAACCGTTATTGTTGCTCCAGACTTGCAGCTGGTTGAGGCTGATTTGGAGCCTATTTTCAACAATAGAAAAGCTAGGGGAGTAGAAGATGGTGAAGTTGTCCACGTAGAAGGTACGTTTGATGTTGGGGCCAAGGTTATCCGCGATGTCATTAATACTCAGGTTGAAGAGAGTAGGAGAGAGGATGCTGCCTTGGGGGACGCCCTCTTTTTCGGCGTACGGGTTGGAGAGGGTGTGGCCAATACGAACTTGGAACTGCCTGGGTGAGAGAAAGTTTTGAATAAAGATGGGGAGATGGCCTCTGAGGCCGATGGTGTGAAGTTTGCAGGTAATGCCGTATTTCCAAGTAGTGTGGATTCCCGGATAGCAGTGTCGAGCGTTATTAACTGGTCTAGGGTATTGCGACGTTTTTGGAAGCCGCTTTGGTGAGGAGAGAGGATTCTGTTGGTCTCTAGGAACCAGTTTAGTCTCTGATTAATGATCCTTTTCATAATTTTACAGAGACAGCAGGTGAGGGTGATGGGGCGTAGCTGGAGGGGTCGGTACCGTCCTTCTCCGGTTTAAGGACGGGGATGACAATAGCTGTCCTCCAGATAGGGGGAAAGGAGTGTGAGGACCAAATGTGGTTGAAGATGGTGAGTAGGGTAGTGGTGGCCTTGATCAGGAACTGGTAGGGGATGTTATCTAGGCCCTTGGAGGTGCAGCCAGCGTCGTGGATGGCTTCGTTTAATTCAGAAAGGATGAGAGGGGTGTTGTAGCTTTCGGAGTTGCTGGAGGGAAAAGTAATTCTGCGGGCTTCATCGCAAGCTTTTTTGGTTTTGAAGACATTGGAGTAGTTGGTCGAAGACGAGATGTTGCTGAAAGTGGCGGCGAGGTGGTCAACAATGTCCTTTCTTGCGGTGGGGTCACCATTCCAAGAGAGATGGGAGATATAACCACTCTGCCGTGGAAACTGTTAACCATTCTCCAAATCTTCTAAGTGGGGGTGTTGGTGATGAGAAAGGAGATGAAGTTGTTTCAAGTGTTGGTTTTATTGTCCTTGATAGTGCGTCTGGCCTTGGCACGGCTGATGCGAAAGAGGTTGAGGTCGGGTTAGTTTTGAAGTTCCTGAGGGCTCTTTTCCTGTTCTTGATGGCGGTTTTGCAGTCATCAGAGAACCAGGGGTTGGGGGAATGATTTGGGGGTTTTGGGAATTGAGCATGTGGTGATGTTGATAAGGATATTACTGAAGTTTGACATGGGATCCTCATCCTCGAGGAGATGGGGGGAGAGGTGTGAGTCACAGAGGGTTTCGAAAAGGGGCCAGTCAGCCTTCTCGAGGTTCTAATTGGGGGTGTGGACAGTAGGGGTTTGAAGGTTGGAGTGTATAAGAAGAGGGTAATGATCACTACCACAGAGGTAAGCAGTGACTCTCCAGCTAAAATCAGGGAGGAGATTGGGGGAACAGATAGACAGGTCAATACAGGTAAGGGAGCCTGTGGCAGGTTGAAGGTAGGTCAGGGAGTTAGTATTGAGCAAGGAGAGGCTGTGCTGACGAAGAGCGTTTTTGATGAGCTTGCCTCTGGGGGTGGTGGTAATAGAGCCCCACAGAGGGTTGTGAGTGTTGAAGTCACCAAGAAAGATGAAGGGAGAGGGGAGCTGAGAGATGAATTTAAAAAAAACCTAGAATGGTAAATACCATCATGGTTCGCATGCCCATGCAAATTGACACCCATATCATATGACCTGGCCAATTATAAAAATGGCATCTCACGCTAAGTCCCACATGGCATCCCATGTCCCACATGGCATCCCATGTCCCACATGGCATCCCATGTCCCACATGGCATCCCATGGCATATCCTACATGACATCCCATCCCTTGTCCCACATGGCATCCCACCCCATATCCCACATGGCATCCCACCCCATATCCCACATGACATCCCATCCCTTGTCCCACATGGCATTCCATCATATCTCCCACATAGCATCCCACCCCATGTCCCACAAGACATCCCTTGTCCCACGTGGCATTCCACCATGTCCCACATGGCATCACATCCTATGACCCACATGGCATCCGACCCATGTCCCACATGGATCCTATCCCATGTGCCTACATGGCATTCCACCCTGTTCCACATGGCATCCCACCCCATGTCCAACATGGCATCCCACCCCATGTCCCACATAGCATCCCACATGCATGCATCCCACCCCATGTCCCACATGACATCCCTACCCATGTCCCACATGGCATCCCACCCCATGTCCCACATGACATCACATATGGTCCATAAGAAGTCTCATCCTAGCTATCAGTCCCTGATTGAGCATACTATGTATGAAAGTGTCAGTTCATATAATAACTTATATGCAAATGACCTGCTGAATAAGAAAAAAAGGCGGAGTCAAATAATGATGCCTGATATAGCCCTTGGTGTATACCACATGGTATATATTATATCATATATCCTGCATGGCCCCCATCCTAGTCCCAAATGGCATCCCTCCCTATATCCATATGCAGTCACATCCTGTCACACTCCCTGACTGAGCATACTAAATAAAAGTCTGGTCAGTTCATATACTGTAGCAACTTTATGCAAAGGACCACAATAATAAAGGCAGAGTTTAATAATCATGCCTGATACAACAGTTGGTGCACAAATATTTTGTAGAATTTTAAGGATTTTAAATCTTCGGTGCTACAAGAGAGAAGCTTGAAGATCTCTGAAGAATATTGGAAAATTATATCATTTTACAGTTATCTCCTTCTAAGGACATATCAAATGTTTTGTAGACTTTTTAAGGAAACTAGTCTTCAATCTTGTCTTAAGTGTCTCTAAAAAACTAACATTTTGTAAGGAAATTCTGACCTTCCATAAAGATATCTAAAGAAACTAACTTTTTTTGAGGAACTCAAAAAACGTTAGAATTTCTTAGGAAATCTCAAGAAAAACTGTGGACGGCTGGACGAACGGAGTCGCCATTACATAGGTTCGCATGCCAACCAAAAATAATGACACCATATATAATAGCGTGCCTGCCAAGGAAATAGAAAGACCAACCTCACAGGGGGCATATAGGAAGGAAAAGAACCTAAAATATTTCCCGGGAAAATTGCAATGGTAAAGTTGCCATCAAACCTTTAAATCTACAATTTTTGGGAAATATTCCTCTAATTTTCAGGAAATCTCCTTTAATTTTCAGGAAGTTTTCTTCATTTTTGGGAAATTTCCTCCTTCTATGGGAATTTTTTAAAATTTCTGGCAAGTTTCTTTAGTGTTTGTAAAATATGATTGATTTAAATTTCACATCCCAACCGATAAGAGAGCAAGCAAATGGGAAGGTACCGGAAAATCCTCTCTGGGGGACAGTTCTCCCCTTGCCCCCACCACCCCCATCCGCCCCATGGTGCCTAGTGTCAAAACTGGTTGTGTGAGTTATGAAATCACAGAATCAAGCATATACATTCAATTTTTTTCTTATTTTCATTCATGTTTTACAGCTTGTAAAACAGGTGTTAGCCTAATGCAGATTTATGCCTGTTGTGTTGTTAATCAGGCCTAAGCCTCCTCATCAAGTAGGTCTAAATTCGGCGAATCAAGCCAAATATAGCTCCATTCATAGCTAATAAGTATGAATTTCAACCCCTGCCTTAAAAGGGATTTAGATCATTTGTAGATTGTATGTAAAGTCTGAATTGAATGAAAATGAATAAAAGTTTTGTGTGTTTGAATGTTATTGATTTTTAATGGCAAGTGTGATTCGCGAATGTTTTAACTTTTGAGAGGAATAGACTTAATGTTTAATCGAAGGTTCATTCGTTTAAACATTTACACGTGTAATCGTCACAGCTCTATTGTCAATCACACAAAATTGTTTTTTCTGGACTTATGGTACCAAAGGTAAGTGACAATATTTGCACAGAGGAGTTATTGATTTGAATGTTTTAATGGGGAGGAAATAACAAATATATCAATTGTTGACTACATGATTTTCAACTTTGTATAAAACGCTAAGAGCTGAGTTAGGAATAGACCAATTTCATAATACAAAATAGCCATCTTTCATGTTAAAACTTACTGCGATGAATTTTTCCTGATTTTGAACAATATTTACAAATTCCTTACTAAAATATATGTTAATTTTTCCACAAAGTTTTTAGAATGAATACCTATTCCCATGTCTTCCACTTTATTGTGGCTGGCCACAAGGAGATAATGAAAAACTTACCCTTTGTACTTCAAGGCTTCCTATGTTGTCTTGGACCCTTACATCCCTCCTCTCTCCTCAGGTTGATAGGGCGAGGGGGCAGTATTTGAGTGGCAATGTTGGACTTCTGCAAATAATAAATTATGTTTTAAAATATGAGAAGCTAAAAAGGATGTTTTTAAAATCAGGCACTATAAAACAAGAAATTTTATATAGGTACTTAGTACTTACTGCATGGGATAATTTGTGACAAGCAACACACAAACTTGAAAGAAAGTACAAACTTCAAAATGGCATTTAAATTATTTTTTTCTTAATATATCTTATGACATTACAACTCTGGATGATAGGGTATGTACTGTACTGTATGACTTTTAAGACTCTTCGCCATACCTTAAGGCAAAAATGCAAATTGATCAAACAGCTTGGAATTTTGGTTCAATTTAACATAGAAACATAGACTGTTATGAATAATCATACTGGACCATTCTACAGCCTGCATATTCAAAACTGATTTTGCAAGTGCTCAATTTACTTCCTAAATATTTGATTATGTGCGTATTTCCAGGTTATAGTATTACTATTTAAAAAAATGTATTTCAGCATGGTATGGATATAAATATATATTTGGGATATTTATTCAAGTTTTTAATATTCCTTTTATTGAAAGGTTAGCTTGGATTCAGCATTTAATTGCCCCTCCCCCTTGCAAAACAGTCTAGCTACGCCACTGCACTGTACCCCAAACATTATAGAAATTAATTCTATTATACTCAGAAACTATTAATGAATGCATGAATTGAAATTTCATACTTTCATCTCACATCAACCAGAGCTGGAAAAACACAAAAGTCACTCGCCAAACTTGGTGGTGAGTACCACATTATAGTAAAATATTTCTACACGCCACAATTTTTTTTTGCTCGCCTATGCTGAGCAAGTAGACGAGTGATTTTTCCAACCCTTACATCAAACCATATTTGATATTACAGTGCAATTGAGTTTTAAATTTAGTTTGAGACCAGTCTGCAATAAGTATGCAAATAGGAGTGTTGAATGTACTTTCCAATATAAAAGTTTTTAAAACTACCAAGATCAAGAAATGAAAGCAATGACGGCAAGACTTAATTAATACATACCTTCAGCAATTCACCTCCTTTTTAAACTTGAGTTGTGCCCCAGTAAGTGTAATCATTTCCTTGATAGTTTCTTCATCAAGAAGAAAGAAGGTTTCCCTGCCGATCACATTTTCTGATACAAAAGAAAATTAAAGAACACTTTATAAATATATGGTGCTGTAAAGAAGAAGGCTAAACTTCATACTTATTTCTTTAAAACAACTCGAACATTTCAAATATAGGGTGGTACAATGTGGCCCTTACCATTGCTCTGCCAATGTGCCTACCGGTATTTTTATGTCTGTCCGTTTCTGTTTATTGAGTTTCTGTTGACTAGTGATAAGTAAAATAAAATGGCACTCATGAAGAATTAAGAAGCTATCTTATTTTAAATTAGTTTTCTATATAATTCACAAATTATACATAACAAATAGATTTTGGCCTACAGTATATGATACTTCCAATTTCTTCTGTTTTTGTTTGTGGCAGTGACATTTTAAACGAGATAGGAATGTTTGTTTTCGCTGACCTGAAAATAAGATATATCCAGTGCATAGCTAGGGTCACCGCCCCCTTCCTCCTCTCTCAAAAAAATCCCAAATAAAAGGACCAACCTTTTCAAATGAGTAGTCATTTTTTTTTTTTTTTTTCATTTTCAATATGATTTAACATATTTACTTTGCTGATATATTGGGCAATTGAATACAATTTCAGACATTTTTAGGCACCCTCTAGTTTACCAAAAGGCATAGCTTGAGGGGGCCCCTAAACTGAATGCCAAATGCGCAAAGCATATACAGCTGGCAGATCCACCATCCCCAAAATAAAAACGTGGCTAAGCCTTTGCCCATATCTTAGATTGTTAAGTGTTTTAAAAATTTAGAATCTACAGTACTGTACTTCAGTATGTCACTTCAACATTTTTTTCTCATCTGATTGCATTCAATTATCTTCAATTAATCTATTTTGAGAAGATGCTGTTAAACTTTTGTTTCTTTCTTTACATAATAGATTTTAAGAGAACCCAGCCTAATAGAAGTGGATGTAATACATAGGCCTAAGGTCGTAGCAGTCGCCAAGCATGATGACTCCACTTAATTTTATTGAGAAAAAAAAACAAAAAAAACCTATAAATATATTACAGAAATTGAAATGGAAATATTACTTCTACTCAATTTTTCTTACAGCAATACAGATTTCTGCTATAGCATTTGGGTAATACAGATAGAATAATTAGGCTGGCAGAAACAATTTTACTACAAATTATTGCATCAAAATTTTCAATGTGAAGCAAATATTGCCATAACTTGGCATAAAATCTCATCGTTATTTCAGGAACAGCAAATTTTAATTATGCATCATCCAATAAATAATCAGGTACAAATTATTACCTTATGGCCGGCCTTGTTACGGAGACATTAGTTTAAGATTTCTAATAAAAAATGTATCATGTCACACGGTCGCATCTGGTCTGCAAGGGTCTCAAGACTGTATCATGAGAAATTTGAAATAGGCCTACAATTTGGGCGACACTATTACATGCTGGCCTACATTAAACATTATGCCTAAGGCTGGTAGGGGGCTACTACTACTGTACTAAAACCATAGTTAAAATTGCGAAACTGGGCATTGTAACTAACCATGCATACTGTACATAACAGGTACACAGTGTTTCTAACGTTATGCTATATATATATATATATATATATATATATATATATGTGTAGGTTGCCATAACAAGGAACAAATGTCTGGTTTCTAAAAGATCCAGAAAATTTCCTTCTTACAAAAATATTGAATTATCTCAGCCTGCTGATATGTAGAAGCAATCGTCATCTCTTGATAAATACCTTAAACATTCAATTTCGAAAAAAACATGTTCCATACATGAGGATGCAAACATCGGAAACACTTGCTTTCTGTCTGTCTCTTGCCATCATCGTGTGAAAAAATTGCACACCGCAAATATGTTTTGCATGTTATATAATATTTTTGTTTTTTCATTCTAAAACAACGCGAATCTGAAAGTAAGATTTCCTGGAACAAAAAAAGATTATCCTTATATTTTTCCTTTTCATTTTTTAGGGGCTCAGCGTTAAGTCAAAAGAAAATAAACAAAATTTTAAAATGATTCTATGATAACAATATTCAAGATGGCCTAGACTAAACAGTCATTTTGTTTAATGCCATTCAACTTGATGAATGTTAGTGATGTACATGTCAGTTACACTTTGAATGTGGCCGAAAACAACGATGTGCATTGTGTTAAGGGCTTATTTGAAGAGAGAGAGAGAGAGAGAGAGAGAGAGAGAGAGAGAGAGAGAGGAGCTATTTCTCACCATGAGCAAACTGGTCCTGGTGTGGCTTTTCGAGCCACACCAGGACCACAGTGGTCCTTACGTGGCTTAAATTTGAGATTCGTGGTCCTACTGGGGCTTGGTCCTGTGGCAACTGGTCCTGGTGTGGCTTTTTAGCCGTTTTGACTCCTTGACGACCAAGGTGTCTTGAGACTGCAGGAAAACATTTACAATTGTGCTACCATACATCGACGACAAAAACGAGTGAGGCAGAATGAAAAAGTAAGTTGTTATTCTAAAAGACGCCACAAAAAATTATTCATTTTCATATATAAAAGAAAGTTTAATTCAAGCTACACGGAATCCAAGGAAATGACCTATAAAACGAAGTAGATTCATTTTTACAGATATTTTTGTGCCATGCACTTTCCCAAATGTGTTTCCTTAAAAGCTTAACGCAGGTCTAGGAATAAAGGTGTTGTGCGATATTTTCTAATCTTTTGTGTCACTCTTTTCAAAGTTCAGAACGCGGATACAAACTGTCCGGAATGTTGTTTTCCATACCAACTTTGACATATTTTCCAGCAGGTAATATCTCCATAT
>JAIGNY010002257.1:0-16345 GCA_020152595.1 Chiridota heheva | reverse complement strand
TGTGTAATGGGTGGAACTAAAAATGAAAACAAAGTCAAGAACAAAGCAATGATGACTCTAAATATAAATTAGACACATAGTCATGATGAAGGAAGCTGCCTTAGTGACACTGATCAATAGGCTGATAATGATGCATGGAAAGGTACAATGATATACTGTAGCATTGATCAAACCTACTGCTACTATCTTATCCATATACAGAACTGTTCATACGGTTGAACTAATTATATAAGGTTGATTATACTGGCCCTAATGCAATATAAATGTAGCTCATCAGTAGGTTGATAATAGTATAAGGTTGATTATACTGGCCCTGACGCAATATAAATGTAGCTCATCAGTATGTTGATAATAGTATAAGGTTGATTATACTGGCCCTGACGCAATATAAATGTAGCTCATCAGTATGTTGATAATAGTATAAGGTTGATTATACTGGCCCTAATGCAATATAAATGTATCTCATCAGTAGGTTGATAATAGTATAAGGTTGATTACACTGGCCCTGATGCAATATAAATGTAGCTCATCAGTATGTTGATAATAGTATAAGGTTGATTATACTGGCCATGATGCAATATAAATGTAGCTCATCAGTAGGTTGATAATAGTATAAGGTTGATTATACTGGCCCTGATGCAATATAAATGTAGCTCATCAGTATGTTGATAATGGTATAAGGTTGATTATACTGGCCATGATGCAATATCAATGTAGCTCATCAGTATGTTGATAATGGTATAAGGTTGATTATACTGGCCATGATGCAATATTAATGTAGCTCATCAGTATGTTGATAATAGTATAAGGTTGATTATACTGGCCATGATGCAATATTAATGTAGCTCATCAGTATGTTGATAATGGTATAAGGTTGATTATACTGGCCATGATGCAATATTAATGTAGCTCATCAGTATGTTGATAATGGTATAAGGTTGATTATACTGGCCATGATGCAATATTAATGTAGCTCATCAGTATGTTGATAATGGTATAAGGTTGATTATACTGGCCATGATGCAATATTAATGTGGCTCATCAGTATGTTGATAATGGTATAAGGTTGATTATACTGGCCATGATGCAATATTAATGTAGCTCATCAGTATGTTGATAATAGTATAAGGTTGATTATACTGGCCATGATGCAATATTAATGTAGCTCATCAGTATGTTGATAATGGTATAAGGTTGATTATACTGGCCATGATGCAATATCAATGTAGCTCATCAGTATGTTGATAATGGTATAAGGTTGATTATACTGGCCATGATGCAATATTAATGTAGCTCATCAGTATGTTGATAATGGTATAAGGTTGATTATACTGGCCATGATGCAATATTAATGTGGCTCATCAGTATGTTGATAATGATGATGTTGATTATATAAGAATGCAATGATCTAGGGATTGTTCAGACTAATGCCGGCAGCTAAGAAAGAATATTTAGCATACTGCAAGCAACGACAATATTGAGATAGCAAGAGTAATTATAAGCTTCCGCTCAACTGAAGATGTGTGTCATGACTAAAGAACAATGCCTCTGCTGCTGGTTTTTATTTTGATAACATAAAAATGCAGTGATTTCATGATCTAAGGCATTTCTGTTACTGTTTGCAGCTATATATTGAACATCAGCAAACTGCAGCCGATTCCCTCTCAAAGTGTTCACTTGTCAGGAATTTAAAGTGCAAAATATTAAGTTTCTTAGTTCAATTTCAAGATGTTTGTTTGTGTTATTCATTTCCATACTACGACTTGAAAACTTAAATAGAAAAACAATGAAGTACGAGTACTTCCACGGTATCCCAGGTTTGATAGTTTTATTTAGTGGGGGCTGGATGGAGTAAATATTCAGAGGGGAAAGGTGAAACCTTGAATGGGTAGTAGGCTTACACTAAAATATTGTTTGTTATACTGAGTATTTTACAGAAATTGACTGAGTATCAAGAGGTCTGTAGTGGAATTACTCATATACAGATTTTCATCATAAATTCCAAAGTTAACTTTCAGGTTTTTCTAATGACTTATGTCAAGAATTTGTTTGCTTGGCCCTTTCATCCCCATAAATGCAGACGTAAAAGCAATAAGGCAAGAATGCTGCCATGGCATTCCTGGAATGATGATCTAACTTAGTGGGGGCTGGATGGGTGAGAGTTCAAAGAGGACAGGCAGGGGCTTGAATGGGTTGTAGGCTTACACTAATATTGTTGTAATGCTGAGAATTCTGAAAGAAGTTGATTATATGAGAATTGACCTTCAATAAGTCTGTCGTGGAAGTTAACTTTGAGGGTTTGATGGGTGAGTTTATTGGGGGCATGGGTGGGCTTAGAGTGAGTTTAGTGGGGGCATGGATGGGGTTAGAGTGAGTTTAGTGGGGGCATGGATGGGTAAGAGTGAGTTTAGTGGGGGCATGAATGGGGTTAAACTTAGCTTAGTGAGGGCATGGATGGGTTAGAGTGAGCTTAGTGGGGGCATGGATGGTTAGAGTGAGTTTAGTGGGGGCATGGATGGGGTTAAGTTTAGTGGGAAATGAATGGGGTTAGAGTGAGTTTAGTGGGGCATGGATGAGGTTAGAGTGAGTTTAGTGGGGGCATGGATAGGGTTAGAATGAGCTTAGTGAGGACATGGATGGTTAGAGTGAGTTTAGTGGGGGCATGGATGGGTTAGTGTGAGTTTAGTGGGGGCATGGATGAGTTAAGTTTAGTGGGGGAATGAATGGGGTTAAGTTTAGTGGGGGCATGGATGGGATTAGAGTGAGTTTAATGGGGGCATGGATGGGAGAGTGAGTTTAATGGGGGCATGGATGGGGTTAGAGTGAGTTTAATGGGGGCATGGATGGGGTTAGAGTGAGTTTAGTGAGGGCATGGATGGGGTTAGAGTGAGTTTAATGGGGGCATGGATGGGGTTAAAGTGAGTTTAGTGGGGCATGGATGGGGTTAGAGTAATTTAGTGGGGCCTGAATGGGATAAGAGTGAGTTTAGTGAGGGCATGGATGGGGTTAGAGTGAGTTTAGTGGGGGCATGGATGGGGTAAGAGTGAGTTTAGTGAGGGCATGGATGGGGTTAGAGAGTGAGTTTAGTGAGGGGCATGGATGGGGTTAGTGAGTTTAGGAGGAATTGATGGGGTTAGAGTGAGTTTAGTGAAGGCATGGATGGGGTTAGAAAGAGCTTAGTGAGGGCATGGATGGGTTAGAGTGAGTTTAGTGGGGGCATGGATGGGGTTAGAGTGAGTTTAATGGGGACATGGATGGGTTAGAGTGAGTTTAGTGGGGGCATGGATGGGGTTAGAGTGAGTTTAATGGGGACATGGATGGGTTAGAGTGAGTTTAGTGGGGGCATGGATGGGATTAGAGTGAGTTTAGTGGGGCATGGATGGGTTAGAGAGAGTTTAGTGGGGGCATGGATGGGGCTAGAGTGATTTTAGTGGGGGCATGGATGGATTAGAGTGAGTTTAGGGGCATGGATGGGGTTAGAGTGAGTTTAGTGGGGGCATGGATGGGTTAGAGTGAGTTTAGTGGGGGCATGGATGGGTTAGAGCGAGTTAAGTGGGGGCATGGATGGGTTAGAGCGAGTTTAATGGGGAATGGATGGGGTTAGAGTTTAAAGTGGATAGGCAGGACCTTAAATGTATAGAAGGTAACAATTAAATGGTGTCATAATTGATGGGTATTTTTAAGGAAGTTGGAGTGTGAGAATTGTTGTTAAAAATGGCAGCAGTAGAATTACTCAGTAAAGTTTTTCATAGTTTCAAACATAAAATTTGAGATTTATGTACCCATATTGTATGATTGAGTATGAGTAAAAACTAGGACAAACTACTTTAAAATCTAATGTGTTTAGGAGATTTCAAATTTTCATGATTTCACTTATTTATGTGAAAATTACTACAGTAAATATTATATTAAATTTCATGCTTTTAGATGCTAAAGGGTAGTTAATTTCCCAGTTTTTACTCATCTGCTGACATGTCAAAATAAATGTACACAAAATCTCAACAAAAAACAGTAATAAAATACACCCAAACTTATAGGGAATGTGAGCCTGTGATGTCACAACTAGTGTGAAACTAGTCATCTCTACACCACTCTTGTTAGAACCATAGAAATAGAAAAAAAGAGAAGGCTGAGCTGTCATAAGCCATTGTGACTTTCAGTATTAAAGCACATGTATATGTTGGCTTCACTGGGCAACTGAGCTCAACCTTCTTCATTCTTCTATTTCTATGGTTAGGACTTTAAACTTGTAATCTCCTTAACTAAAGGATATTAAGTGCTTTTTTTGTCATTTATTCTTTCACTGTCCTATATGACATTAGATGAACAAACTTGATCACTAAACCATAAACTTCCAGTAAACCCCTGCCAAAAAGACACAAAGTTGCTTTACTCACCTGCAAAATTCTTTTGCCCATGATTCCTGATGGATCTTGATTAACAGCAATGACCTCTTTGTTCAGCAGAATGTTCCTGTACTCAGGTGTGATTGTTCTCAGGTCATTTGACATGAAGAGCGGAGCAGCCATCACTGCCCATATTGCCATCTGGGCCTTGGCTTGCTCTATGCTCAGAGAGAAGTCTCCAACAATTATCTGGAAGTTAAAAAAAACAGCAAGGAAAGTAAAGAAATGATAACAACACATGAGCATAATGTATGGTTATTCAAAACAATATTAGGGAACGGCTGTTTATGCAAATAAATGAGTTGTTGTTAAGGTTTTAATGGACACACATAAATGCCTAACTCCCAGAGTACCTATTACAGCCTTAACAGTTATATCCTCTTTATCACCTTTTTAAGGATTAGTTCAGTTTATCTGATGTGAAAGAGGACACACATGGTGAAAAACTACCTCAATATTTTATTCAGTGAAGGGAATATTTAACTTGAACATTCTATGTGTGTAGAAATGACTGGTGTAGTAAGTCTACTATGGAAGGTTGCCACCCTAATCCTCACTTTCTTAACATTTGTTAACATTTTTTGAAAAAAATTGATTTAACATTTTTGCCATTTGAATTATTTTTCTTCAAAATATTTTTTTTTGGTAAATTATAATTACACTTACTAAATTCTGTTTTACTACTTTCACGCCATATCCAATGATTATATATAAAATACACAACAATTTTGAGCAATCTGAGGATGTGACATAACAACTAGTCTGAAGCCAATATCACATCATACATCATCTACTTACTATAGAAGCCAATATCACATCATATATCATCTACTTACTGTAAAAGCCAATATCACATCATATATCATTTACACACTGTAGAAGTCAATATAACATCATATATCATCTACTTACTGTAGAAGCCAGTATCACATCATATATCATCTACTTACTGTAGAAGCCAATATCACATCATATATCATCTACATACTGTAGAAGCCAATATCACATCATATATTATTCACTTACTGTAGAAGCCAATATCACATCATATATCATCTACTTACTGTAGAAGCCAATATCACATCC
This sequence comes from Chiridota heheva, assembly GCA_020152595.1. NCBI lineage: Eukaryota > Metazoa > Echinodermata > Holothuroidea > Apodida > Chiridotidae > Chiridota > Chiridota heheva. The sequence goes on along the minus strand of JAIGNY010002257.1, from coordinate 10,853 downwards.
TACATCATCAACTTACTGCAGAAGCCAATATCACATCATACATCATCTACTTACTGTAGAAGCCAATATCACATCATACATTATCTACTCACTGTGGAAGCCAATATCACATCCTACATCATCTACTTACTGTAGAAGCCAATATCACATCATATATGATCTACTTACTGTAGATGCCAATATCACATTATATATCATTTACACACTGTAGAAGCCAATATCACATCATACATCATCTACTTACTGTAGAAGCCAATATCACATCCTACATCATCAACTTACTGCAGAAGCCAATATCACATCATACATCATCTACTTACTGTAGAAGCCAATATCACATCATACATTATCTACTCACTGTGGAAGCCAATATCACATCATACATCATCTACTTACTGTAGAAGCCAATATCACATCATACATCATCTACTTACTGTAGAAGCCAATATCACATCATACATCATCTACTTACTGTAGAAGCCAATATCACATCATATATCATCTACTTACTGTAGAAGCCAATATCACATCATATATCATCTACTTACTGTAGAAGCCAATATCACATGATACATCATCTACTTACTGTAAAAGCCAATATCATATGATACATCATCTACTTACTGTAGAAGCCAATATCACATCAAACATCATCTACTTACTGTAGAAGCCAATATCACGTGATACATTATCTACTTACTGTAGAAGCCAATATCACATCATATATCATCTACTTACTGTAGAAGCCAATATCACATCATATATCATCTACTTACTGTGGAAGCCAATATCACATCATATATCTATTTATCATCTACTTACTGCAGAAGCCAATATCACATCATATATCATCTACTTACTGTAAAAGCCAATTTCACATCCTACATCATCTACTTACTGTGGAAGCCAATATCAAATCATAAATCATCTACTTACTGTAGAGGCCAATATCACATCATATATCATCTATTTACTGTAGAAGCCAATATCACATCATATATCATCTACATACTGTAGAAGCCAATATCACATATATTTACCCCGCTAAGCGTAGCGGGGATATTTACGAGAGTTATACTTACCTTCCATGCTATAATTATGCAATCTGGTCACACGACCTGATTCTAACGCACTTCTAACCGACCCTAAAAGACGCAGCAGCCAGCCAAGCCCTGACCTCCATAATACCTCTGTACCACCTCACTCAACATTCCACGAGGCCTGAAACGAGAGGGGGAGGCGAGGCGGGATGCATGGAAGGTAAGTATAACTCTCGTGAAATATCCCCGCTACGCTTAGCGGGTAAATTTACTTCAAGTTATACCTTACCTTCCATGCTATAATTATGCAATCAGATTGCAACCGAGGAAAGGAAGGAAGGGAGTTCAGACCAAGCACACATTTTTTTTTTTTTTTTTTTAAGGCTGGTACTGCACTCGCACTTAGTCGAAAACCCCGTAAGGGACTAAATTCCTTCTCCCGTAAGGACGAAAGACCCCGAATAGGAACTATTAGAAATAGCAACCCACTACAAGTTATGGCAAGGAAACAGAGAACACCCTGAAAATAACTGAGGTAAAACGTCCAACAGAACAATGGTGACACATACGTGAAAAACACGCAAACGCAACCCGACAGTGAACAGAAACAAACTGTAAACTATGCTCAAAACGGCATGACGAAAACTCACCAAGCTCGTCAGAGGGCCGGAGCGGTCAGAAAGCATGAAGTGAACAAACCGTCTGTAAAGGTAAACTAAGCAGAAAACAACAGAACCGCGTTAGTAAACGTAACGCGAAACGAATCGTCAAAAAAATTCCGTCGAAAAGAACGAAAGAAGAATCGCCAAAACAACGGCAAAGTTTCATTAGAATAAACAAACGAAATAACCAGAGCCCGAACAATGGCGAAATTATACGTTAGTGAAAATGAAGGAACGAGAAAACGTTAAGACAAATAACGTAAACAACTTCAAAAGAACGGAATAAGAAAAGAACACCCACCTTAAGAAGGGGTTGGTCGTCTTCCAGAAAGTACGGCCTGTGCAACTCCGCCATGAAAGTCCGGAATATCCACCAGATAAGCTGAGACGAACGTGGCTGGCGTTTCCACGGCAGCACGAAGGATCTCGTGAAGGGAACCCCACCAAAAAGCGCAATTGACGCAGCTATGCCTCGCACCTGGTGCGCGTGAACCCGAATGTTCGCGAACAACGCGGACTCATTATATGCGTGATCGCCTGAACAATCCAGCGAAAATCGTATCACGCGAGACAGCGCGATCGCGGCTGTTGGAAGGACACGAAAAGAGCGGTAACGTCTTTCCGAAAAAGGTTGCGTCGCTTGATATAGTGTTTGAGACACCGAACAGGACACCAGACCTTGTCCTCTGTCGTGTCAGAAAACGTAGCGGCGACGGAAGGAAAATAGGTTCTGGTAAAAAACTTCGACCGTCTGATTCTTTGCTAAGAAGGCCGGGTCGGGCACGCAGACGAACGCCCCATTCAAAGCGAATATGACCCTCTTTGAGGGAAAGCGGCGTGAAGAGCGCCCCTCCGCCCTAGCCGAGGCTGCGGGAGAGTAAAACACAGTTTTGATCGTCAGTTCCTTGAGAGGACAATCCGGCAGAGGCTCAAACAGAGCCCGTGCAAAGTCTCGAGGACCACCTGCATATCCCAAGGGGGAGCAAGGTTCGAACTAAAGGCCGTTGCAGAACATACCCTTAATCAACCGTTCCAGAGGCTGCGCGGCCGGTGACAGTCGAGCCGTCCTAGAAGCCCCGGTGGATAGCCGCTATGGCCGTTCTGAACCCCTTGACCGTATTGATGGACTTATTCAGATTAAACTGGACCAACAAAAGTCCGCTCACGTCACCAAGAGGCGCCCGTATGGAGAAACCGATCTATCCCGCACCAGTCTCTGAACATTCCGAGTCTGGAAGCATACATGCCCAAAGTGGAAGATCGCGGCAACAGGCCGCCACTTGGGCAGCTGCCTCAAAGACCTTGCGACACAAGGGATTCGCGAATAGAGGCTACAGTCAAATGGAGCGCTCTTGGATTGTGGTGCAGTTCGCCGAACCCGGTATGGAGACTAACTGCGTCCGTGACCGGAAGTTAAATGACGGGAAACCTGCGACAAGATGGAGCAGCTGAGGGAACCACAGTTGGCGGGCCAATTGGGAGCCACCAGAAGAAACATGGAACACTGATCGGACACCACCTTGTTCAGTACTCTCGGCACGAGCGAACGGGCGGAAGGCGTGAGCCCGCTTGGGTCCACCTGATCGTGAACGCGTCTACCGCCCAGACTCTCAAGTCGGGTTTGAGAGCGCAAAATTGGTAGCTTGTGGTTGTCCACGGACGCTAACAGATCCACGTCCGGAGACCGAAGGTTAACCAGATCGCTTGCCACCAGCTGGAGAATAGCCCACTCTGTGGGGCTCCCGGAGGCGGGACAACAGATCCACAATCGTGTTCTTTGTGCCTGGCAGGTGGACCGCCTGGAGCGTGACCTTGTTCAACATGCACCAAGACAGAAGGGACTTGGCTAAGATCCAAAGGCTCCTGGATCTCGTGCCTCCTTGTCTGTTGATAAACGCACTACCGTGGTGTTGTCCGTGCATATGAGAACAGTCTTGTTCCGGACCTGAGGTAGGAAGTGAACAAGAGCCCGGCGCACGCCTCTAGTTCCAACAGATTGATGTGCCGGTCGCACCAATTGCGCCGTCAAAATCCCGCGACCTGGGACCACGCTAAATGCGCGCCCCACCCCGTCAAAGACGCCGGTCACCACCGACATCGAGGGTCTGATGGGCGGAAAAATCGCTCCTGTGACAGGTGAGAGGGACGCACCACCACCAAATGTGGGGACCACCGCCAGCGTCGCACGGGAACGAGGATGCTGAGGTCTCTCCTGGATGGTACGAAATGACTCAGTAGATGAAATTGTAGATCCCGCATGTAAAACCTGCACATGGGGACCACATCTACGAGGCTGGCTAGGTACCCCAAGAATACCAACCAGGCTCTCGCCGCGAGGCCGGTAACGAGAGAAGGACGCCGGCTCCCGCCCTAACGGCAAGGATCCGTTCCGCCGTCGGGCCGAATACGACCGCGAGAAATTCCAGGAACGCCCCAGAAAAGTGGGAGTCTGAGACGGAACAAGGTTGGACTTGGCGAGGTTGATCACCCACCCTAAGTCCTGTGCCACCCGTGACCACCACGTTCGTGTGTCTCGCGACGGTGGCTGCGTCTACCGCAACGATCAGCCAGTCGTCGAGGTACATAAAGATTCGGATGCCTTGCCTTCCGTAAGAAGGCCGCTCAGAACCCCTCGTAATCCGGTGAAGACCCTGGGGGCAGTCGAAAGCCCGAAGGGCAATGCCCTGAACGTTAATACGTCATTCCCGAATTGGACGCCAGAAAAACGCCTGTGTTCCTCGAACATCGGCACATGGAGATATGCGTCCATGGCGGTCGGCGGAGGTGGCCCACAGGCCCCTCGTCAACTGAGGGAGGATGGAGCGAAGAGTCTCCATCTTGAACTTCAACGGTCGGATGAACCTGTTGAGTGGCCTGAGATTGTTTATCGGCGCCACTTGTTCCCCCTTCTTGGGGCCAGGAAAACGTGGACATTACGAGGTTCCTGGGAGAGTTCGGGATGAAGGTGATGGCGTTCTTCGCCAGCAACTCCCGATTTCTGACCTCAACAACTCGGTGTGGTCGCCCAGACGCGAGGCGTGGGAGTGGGTCGAAAGACCCCTCCCTGAGGCGGGGCAGACGTGAACTCTGACGGTAACCCTGCCGAATGGTTCGAGCACCCACTTGTCGGTGGTGATACTCTCCCAGGCCTCTGAAAATTCCTGTAGACGCCCCGACTGAAGCCCGTTCAACGGGGGGTCGGGGTGGGTCAAAAACGCCGCCCCTGGCCTTCCCCTTCCCTCGAAGAGGTACCGCTCTGCGTGCAGCGGGAAGGAGCGTCGACTGGTCCCGCCGCTGCCCCTCTGCTGGTCCACAAAGTGGACTCCTGACGAGGGAGGAGCTGAAGAGGGCGCCGTGACAGTGGCACTGCGACGCCGTCGGAACCGTCGCCGGCTAAGCGCGCCCGGCCCGCTGAACAGGGGTTGAAGGGTGGCGACGAAGGGAAGAGAAGAGAAAGGCCGTCTTCGCTAACAGCTTCTGAGTCTTCGAAGATCGTCCTGGCGGCCAGCTTGGCGCGACAGAACATCTCGAAGTGACCAGCAAATAGGTCCCGCCCTCAGCTGGCAACCGCCCGAAGGTCCGCCTGAGTGACGGCGAGAGTCAAGGAGAGGGAGAATATTCTCGTCTCTCGGACCGTCTTAGTGGAGGCTTCGGGCAAGTTGGTCGACTGTTGCGTCGAGCAAATCCGAAGTCCAGTTAACAGAGGCAGGGTATGTATGGGGCGTCGGCGGAAGATGCCTGGGCAAGACCGAGTCTAAGCCTTCTGTTACCCATCGGCAAGGGCCTGGTACTTATCACCCGTCGGACGGCCTGGTCGACAGCTAATAGGAAGCTTTCCTCCGCTGGACCGCAGGATCCAGAAATTTTGGAGCCTTGTCCAAGCCAGACACAGCTGCGGTGCCGCTCGCCGGTTGGCGGAGGAGTTGCCACACTGCCTCGGGATTCGGGGAGGCCATATGACCTCCGAAAATCCGTAGCCGGACCTGTGTGGCCCGATCAACATCCCGGTTGAAGGCCGCCCAGTCCCTATCCGGGACCCTAGCCCAATGTCTAATCCTGTAAATCAGGGAGGCATCAATGGGGAAATTCTTGGCCGGTGGCGTAGCATCCCTTGGGGCTGAGCTTGCAGTCACGTTGAGACTGCGGGCCCGCCGACTAGGGGATCCTCTATGACCTCAGTTTGATTTCCCGTGCCAGGAAATCCAGAGCTGGGCGACCCGCTCCCTTGTAAAAGGGGTCCACCGGGAGGGGGTGGCGGAAAGAGGACCTCGTCCGATATCCGGTGGGATCACGGAGGCCATATCCGTGCAAACGCATCGTAAGATCGGCACTGGGGCGACTGGAACCGGGCGGCGGGAGGAGTCCCCGTGTCGGGATTCTCCGCACGTATCCGAGACGTCCAGAAAATCGACTTCCTCCCGAGGGGTAGATGTCGAGGGCATCCTCCTCCAAGACCTCAGGGTCAGGGGTGCCAAAGCGCGGCAGTGGCAGCTGCCGGGGGTGAGGAGCAGGAGACGATAGCCTCCGCTCCAGAGCCTGCGACACCAAAGTCTCAAGTGTTTTCTTGAGTGTGTCCTGAAAGCGGGATCCTCGAAGGGTGGCCCGACTTTTCTGCCGCTTCCATGTCTCCTCCTATGCTCAGTGGAGGATGAGGAAGAGGATGAGGGAGAGGACCTGTGGCGTCGACTCTGCCTCTCCTTGTGCACTGTCGATCCCTGTCCCTCCTGCGGGGTCTGCCTCGCTCTTGGAGACCCTAACGGGAGACGGGAGGAGGGCTCCGACACAGTGTCAGGCACCACTGGAGTGCGTGTTAGCATACGCCTGCTCAGTTGAGGAGGCCCTTCAAGAGGTGCCCGCTGAGAGTGGGCGGTGGCCCCGCGCCTCCCGGACGGGGAGGTGGGTGCACTTTAAACCTGGGTGGCGGCGGCGGCGGCGCGGGGGAAGACGAAGGGCCTGCTCGGACCGTCGCTTCTCCACTTTCTCCGCCGCTCTTGAAAAATACCGGTTGCGGTGGAGTCTGTGCTCCGACCACGCCGCTAGATCCCAATTGCTGCAAAGAGTACAGGGATTTGACTCGCAGCATAATCTGCACGCATAACACGTGAGATGGATGTCACCGGGCGTAATTTAAAGAAGTGTTTGCACGCTCGCATTGCGGACATCCTGGGTGTGTAAAACATCGACACTCGGGACCTGTCCTCCATGTCCATGATACTGGTGAAAATAAATCACGGAACTTATAACGTTTAACGAGACAGTCTTAAATGCGTTCACACGAACCGTGGAACTGCGTAGCTAATGGCTACGGGACCAAGAAGAAAAATAGCTGCCAATGCTATACTTCTTGTCAAGAATGTCACCTGTCACCTGACCACGTGCTTGTAGCTAGTGGGCGTATAACGGATTAAACCGCATTTACGATGTCGTTAATCTGTTAAATACGGACCCGATGTAAACACAGGCAGCGGAACCATATGGAACCGTCCGCCCGTAACAACGGGCGCGGAACCGTATGGAACCGTCCAATGGAACCGCCCGCCCGTAACAACGGGCGCGAACCGTATGGATCACGGAACCGTCCAATGAAACCGCCCGCCCGTAATAACGGGCCGCGGAACCGTATGGACTCTCGGAACCTTATGGAACCATCCCGGAACCGCACAATGCCCGCAAATAGGGCTGCGGAACCGTCGAGGGACTGTCCAACGGAACCGTATGGAACCGTGGTTATGGAACCGTCTCTATGGAACCGCCCCGAACCGCACTATGCCCGCAAATAGAGCTGCGGAACCGTCTGGGACTGTCCAACGGAACCTTATCGACCCGTCAATAGGATCTTACTACAACTTAGGCGACGCGTTAACGCCCCTAAGAGGTTATCTCTCTCTCTCTCTTACCGTTACCGCTCTAGGCGCAACGCCCTAAGAGCGTAACCTTCTCAGTAAATTTCTTTTATATCTGAAAAGAGAAGAACGTATATCCATGCGTACATACACAAATACGGCAAAGTAAGTATGATCTTACGGACACGCTAAAGAGAAACGAGGCATAGCAGTCTAAACAGAACATCAAAACTTTCTTAAACAAAAAAAAAATTTCACTGAAAATAAATTTCTTAAGAGAAGAATGTATGTCCATGCGTACAAACCTAAATACGGCAAAGTAACTATGATCTTACGGACACGCTAAAGAGAGACGAGGCATAGCATTATAAACAGAACAACAACACTTGCTTTAACAGAAATGTTTTTTAAACGAACAAAATTTCTATCTGAAAAACTTTAGAAACCCGAGAAAACGCATCCAACGTAATGACTTTACAAGCGCCGGGGTAGCGTGGGAAACACCAACCACTGTGTACTTGAGGTCTGTAAAGATAAAAGGAAAGATTAGTTTCCTGTAATTAGTCGTGGAGAGACCCACCTACGGGCTCTCCAACACCCCAATTTCAATCCTGAAAATTAAATATTTTATCTCAAATCTGTGTAAGAAAATAAAAATATTCATATGCTGTTAACGTGAAAACGAAAATAAGCTCGCTTGTAACAACTGTAGCTCCTAGAGTTGTTACAGGGCGACCCTGAACACCCAACGGTGACTACGACCCAATGCGCATGCGCCCAAAATCGAAAAGGGAAATTGGCCTAATGCATACGAGAAAGGTGTACTGAAATATCCTAACGTGCTAAACACTATACATAGTATAACGCTAGGTCACCTCGGGCGGGTGGGGCTAAGGGAGAAAAGACTAATTCCCGGGGCGAGAGGTCCCTAGACAGGCACAACTTGTGCTCTAGGACCTAAAACACCCACCACGAGTAGGGCGCTCTCAAAGTAGCCACTCGCTTTGTCATGAATGGAGACAAAACCCGCTATCTAAGTGTAGGCTACACGGGTAAAGTCGTGTAGGTCGGCGAAGAAATCTCGGACCCATGGCTACCTCACCCTTATCTCGGAAGACTTGAAAAGGCGAGCCAGATGAGAATGGGCAGCGTAAAAACCCTCCAGGTAGAAGCTGCTGAAGAGAAAAGAGTTAGAAAGGTTAATTAATAATAAAATAAAAATGACCAGTTTTCAGCGATGTTAGTGGCAACAACGCGCTGAAAAAAATGAGTGTACAGAGGTATTATGGAGGTCAGGGCTTGGCTAGCTACTCGTCTTTAGGTCGGTTAGAAGTGCGTTAGAATCAGGACGTGTGACCAGATTGCAAAATTATAGCATGGAAGGTAAGGTATAACTTGAAGTAAATATCATTCACTTACTGTAGAAGCCAATATTACATCATATATTATTTACACACTGTAGAAGCCATTATCATCATATATTATTTATTTACTGTAGAAGCCAATATCACATCATACATAATCTACTTACTGTAGAAGCCAATATCACATCATATATCATCTACTTACTGTAGAAGCCAATATTACATCATATATCATCTACTTACTGTACTAGCAAGTATCACATCATATATCTATTTATCATCTACTTACTGCAGAAGCCAATATCACATCATATATCATCTACTTACTGTAGAAGCCAATATCACATCCTACATCATATACTCACTGTGAAGCCAATATCATCTTACATCATCTACTTACTGTAGAAGCCAATATCACATCATACATCATCTACTTACTGTAAGCCAATATCACATGATACATTATCTACTTACTGTAGAAGCGAATATCATATGATACATCATCTATAATGTAAAAGCCAATATCACATCATACATCATCTACTTACTGCAGAAGCCAATATCACATCATATATCATCTACCTACTGTAGAAGCCAATATCACATCATATATTATTCATTTACTGTAAAGCCAATATCACATCATTAAATCATCTACTTACTGTAGAAGCCAGTATCACATTATATATCATCTACTTAATGAAGAAGCCAATACCACATCATACATCATCTACTTACTGTAGAAGCCAACATCACATCATATATCATCTATTTACTGTAGAAGCCAATATCACATCATATATTATCTACCTACTGTAGAAGCCAATATCACATCATATATTATTTGTTTACTGTAGAAGCCAATATCACATCATACATCATCTACTTACTGTAGAAGCCAATATCACATCATACATCATCTACTTACTGTAGAAGCCAATATCACATCATACATTATCTACTTACTGTAGAAGCCAATATCATATGATACATCATCTACTTAATGTAAAAGCCATTATCACATCATACATCATCTACTTACTGTAGAAGCCAACATCACATCATATATCTATTTATCATCTACTTACTGTGGAAGCCAATATCACATCATATATCATCTACGTACTGTAGAAGCCAATATCACATCATACATCATCTTCTTACTGTAGAAGCCAATATCACATCATATATCATCTACTTAATGAAGAAGCCAATACCACATCATACATCATCTACTTACTGTAGAAGCCAACATCACATCATATATCATCTATTTACTGTAGAAGCCAATATCACATCATATATTATCTACCTACTGTAGAAGCCAATATCACATCATATATTATTTGTTTACTGTAGAAGCCAATATCACATCATACATCATCTACTTACTGTAGAAGCCAATATCACATCATACATCATCTACTTACTGTAGAAGCCAATATCACATCATACATCATCTACTTACTGTAGAAGCCAATATCACATCATATATCATCTACTTACTGTAGAAGCTAATATCACATCATATATCATCTACTTACTGAAGAAGCCAATATCACATCATACATCATCTACTTACTGTAGAAGCCAATATCACATCATACATCATCTTCTTACTGTAGAAGCCAATATCACATCATATATCATCTACTTACTGTAGAAGCCAATATCACATCATATATTATTTATTTACTGTAGAAGCCAATATCACATCATACATCATCTACTTACTGTAAAGCTAATATCACATCATATATCATCTACTTACTGAAGAAGCCAATATCACATCATATATCATCTACTTACTGAAGAAGCCAATATCACATCATATATCATCTACTTACTGTAGAAGCCAATATCACATCACATATCATTCACTTACTGTAGGAGCCAATATTACATCATATATCATCTACATACTGTAGAAGCCAATATCACATC
>JAIGNY010002256.1:5000-12447 GCA_020152595.1 Chiridota heheva | reverse complement strand
TATATATATATATATATATATATATATATATATATATATATATATATATATATATATATATATATATATATATATATATATATATATATATATATATATATATATATATATATATATATATATATATATATATATATATATATATATATATATACATATATATATTTATGTATACATATATAAATAGATATATATATATATATATATATATATATATATATATACATATATATATATATACATATATATATATATATATATATATATATATATATATATATATACATATATATATATATATATATATATATATATATATATACATATATATATATATATATACAGTATATACATATATATATATATACTTACATATATATATATATATATATATATATATATATATATATATATATATATATATATATATATATATATATACATATATATATATGTATATATATATATATATATATATATATATATATATATATATATATATATATATATATATATATATATATATATATATATATATATATATATATATATATATATATATATATGTATATATATAAATATATATATATATTAATACATACATACAGCAAACACTTGATAAATTTTACTTCACATTAGTTAAAAAGTAATGGGCCCTTTAATACCTTAAGATTCTCTAAAGGTACCTCAGCGACATCGTGGGGTGGTGCTTTCTCTTCCTCTTGGGGTCCAGATGATGGGGCGTTTACAATAAAAAGAGTTTACTTACATTCGTCCAAAAGAATGATGAATATAAATGTTCAAAGATTGATGAATATAAATGTTTAAAGAATGATGAATATAAATGTCTAAAGAATGATGAATATAAATGTCCAAAGAACGATGAATATAAATTTCCAAAGAATGATGAATATAAATGTCCAAAGAACGATGAATATAAATGTCCAAAGAATGATGAATATAAATGTCCAAAGAACGATGAATATAAATGTCCAAAGAACGATGAATATAAATGTCCAAAGAACGATGAGGAGCGCTCCTTGCTTATGTTTAGTATATCTCACTGCAATTACTCCACTGCAATGTACTTGGTGTCGTTGTAAATCAGATGCGTTTTGAATATCCACAGAACATTTTCAATATTTACATGTATCTTTTCATTCTATGTTTTGAATATATAAACGTTATAAAATAGTGTTGGTCTCTGCAAAATAAATTAAGTTAAAGGACTGGACTGCTGCAATCTCTTCTTTTTTATAAGTTTTTCTTGTAGGGTCACTCCTTCAAATCAGTTTATTCAACCAATGAAGGTAAACGCACAAATTTGGAAGAAAACTCAAACTGTGAAATTAGATCAGTAGAATTAAGACTCTTCAAGTTAAGTTTCCATCCTGCTGCTACCAGCCCACAAAGCAATCTCTTGGTTGTTACAATACAAATTTAGGCACATCACCATTCCATCCCATATTACGTCCAATCCACTCCCCGAATAATAAATAACTATTACTATCCTGATGCATAAGACTTTCCTCAATTTCTATTGGTCAATCTCATCCAAACTTTTATGGATGAGTTCCACCATAGTTAATATATGCACCCATCCCAGTACATCACATTTTGTTTCCATATTTGGTATAAACCACCTAGGAGTACTAATGAATATGTAACAATTTTCAATATAGAAAATAATGATGATAATAAAACATGCAAATATCTTTAAATTGGTATAATGAGAACATAATAAGCAACAATCAAATTTAGTGCAACAAATCATATTACCCACAAAATAAAAGGTACTAAAGCTTTTGTTTATGACTATGAATCACAAACTTAACGATAGCGACAGCATGTATAAACACAACCTGACAAATGATCACGCCGATGTGGCCTCCAAATCACCTGAATAATTCAGCTGAGGACACAACTAACATTATTTTGTTGAATTCAGGGAAATTTAACTTTCACAGCACCTATGCACTGAGCCATCCAATACTATAGAATAAATACTTCATGGTTGGTCTAAAGTACATGGAGCTGGGGTTGATGGACAGGAGAATGGGGGTAGTGGGCAGGGTACCATTCAGTTTCTTTAAATTCACACGCTTCGTGCTCAGGCCTTGGAATGGGCTCTGTTAAAGACTTGTTTATTAACCTTCGTGGTTGGGGAGTTGGTCTAGTAGGGGTCTTTGAACTTTGTTCGGGATCTGTCTCTGGTCTAGGTAGGGAATGTATTAGAAGAAGAAGGTTACGGTGAAGGACCTTCTTTTTCTTATTTTCAGATTCAGATTTGAGTTCATAAACAGGGATATCAGGGATTACACGCTTCATGACTCTATAAACTTCTTGGCCCCACCGATCAGCCAATCTATGTGTACCTTTAAAGTGTAAGTTCCTTATCAGGACTCTGTCACCTGGGGATAGGACAGCATCTCGAACTCGATTATCATGCTTTCTCTTGTTCGCTAGGGCGGAATCACCTGCATGCTTGGAAGCAAGATTGTATGCATGATCCAACCTTTGCCTTATTTGGTCTACAAATTCATGACGGGTCCTCTGGGAAGTAGTATTGATCTCAGAACCAAGGTAAAGGTCAACAGGGAGTCTAGGATGCCTCCCAAACATCAGAAACAAAGGGGCGTATGTGGTGGAAGAGTGTTTGGTTGCATCATAAGCATGGACTAAAGGAGCTACATAAGACTTCCAGTCTCGCTTTTTATCAACTGAGAGGGTTCCGAGCATATCAAGAAAGGTTCGGTTGAACCTCTCGCATTGCCCATTCCCCCGGGGATGGTACGGAGTGGTTCTTGACTTAGCAATTCCAGCCATATCGCATAGGTGCTTAATGAGCTCGACTCAAAATTGCGTCCTTTTTTAGAGTGAATACGAGCTGGAAACCCGTAATGGACAATGAAACTGTTAACAAGTGGATTGGCCGTGGTTCTCGCAGTTTGGTTTCGGGTGGGTATTGCCTGTGCATATTTTGTGAAGTGATCGGTTATCACAAGGATATTCTTATACCCTCCTTTCGACGGTTTAAGGGTAAAGAAATCGACACATACCAGTTCCATGGGCTCACTGGTCTGAATATTAACCAGGGGCGCAACTCTTTTTGCCTAGTCAAGTGTCTTTCGTTGTATGCATCGGAGGCCATTTCTAATCTTGCAGTTGACATCTTGTTGCATTTTAGGCCAGTAGAACCTCCCTCTTGCCAACTCCAGGGTCCTTTCTTGACCCATGTGTCCAACATCATCGTGGACACCAACAAGCGCTTGCTCCTTGTATGCCTGAGGAAGCACAAGCTGAAAGGAGGTCTCCCCTTGCAGATTCTTCCTACACCTGTATAGTACTCCTTTCCTAAGGGCAAGTTTATCCCACTGTATAGTTTAACTTTTGGATCCTCCTGACGCAGCTGAATATGGGTTGGGGGCAGGCCCGACTTCAAGTATTTCACTACTTTGGAGATTGACTTATCATGGAGTTGCCGTGACCTTTGAGTCTCTGGGGTCATTTTCATAAAGCTCTCTGGTTCCTCTCTCTCATTTTCAAAGAATTCACCATCCTCCATGGGGAGTGCACTTTGAGGAGCACACAAAACCTATAATAGGGAAAGGGATCCTTCACCTCTCCTATGGCCATGTGATTCTCACATATAACCCGAATGACCTCTTTACCTATCTTTACCTCTCCTCCACCAGAGTGAGGCCTCCGTGACAAAGCATCAGCATCCCCATTGCTCTTTCCTGGCCGATAAACCAGATCAAAGTCATAGGCCGATAAAGCCGATAGCCATCAATGCCCTGTTGAATTTAGTTTGGCTGTTGTGGTCACATAGGTGAGATGGTTGTTATCTGTCAACACAGACAACATAAAACTTATTTCCGTAGAGGTACTCTTTGAATTTGTCTGTGACCGCCCACTTCAAAGACAAAAATTCAAGTTTATGTGCGGGGTAATTGACTTCTCCCTTTCGCAATCCTCTGCTGGCGTAAGCAATAACTTGTTCTTTGACATTCTGTTTTTGGTATAGGGCAGCCCCCAGCCCATCTCCACCTGCATCAATATGCAGAATGAAGGGCTTGGAGAAATCTGCATGAGCCAATATGTGGGGGGGGGGGGAGGGGGGGTGAGAGCTTAGTCACGAGGGTATCAAACGCCATCTGACACTCCCTAGTCCAGTTCCAATTAGGACTAACTCTTTCATGTTTCTTTCTCTTCCCTCTGCCGGTGGGTACTGGTTGGGGACCAGAAATAAGGGCATGAAGGGGCTTGGCAATTTTAGGATAGTCCTTAATGAATCGCCGATAGTATCCAGCGAAGCCAAGGAAAGATTCAACTTCACCAACATTTGTCGGAACTGTCCAAGTTTCAGGGCCTCTATTTTGCTTGGGTCTGTCTCCACGCCATTCTCAGATATGACGTGACCCAGGTAATGCACCCTTTTCCTGAGAAGATGGCACTTTGCTGGCTTAGCTTTGAGACCATCAGCCTCTCAAATACCGCATCCAACCTCTCAAGGTGTTCCTCAAAAGTACTAGAAAGATAATAATGCCATCCAGGTACACAATGCACTGTTTCAGGATGATGTCCCACATGCACCGCTCTATCAAACGCTGAAAAGTTGCAGGGGCGTTTGTTAAACCAAAGGGCATTCTATTGCACTCGTAGAATCCCAGGGGAATGGTAAGGGCCGTCTTATACTTATCACCATCCTTAATATCAAGTTGCCAGTAGCCGCTCTTTAAATCGAGCAAGGAGAACCACTTGGCACCGATCAATGCATCAAGAGACTCATCTATCCTGGGCAGAGCATATGCATCACGTATGGGTTTGGAATTTAGTTCGCGGTAATCAACACAAAATCGAAAACTAACATCTTTCTTACGGACCAAAACAACAGAGGATGCATAAGGACTGAAGGATGGCCTAATGACTCCGCCATCCAGCATTTTCCGTATGTGTTTTCTAATATCATCATACTCAGCTGGGGGAATTCGGCGATGTCGTTCTTTGAATGAGGTGGGTTCATGCATGGGGATAGTATGCTTTATCACTGTTGTATAGCCTAAGTCAAAGTCACCCCTGGATACCACTCGTGCGTGCCTTGTAAGTAGGCTATGTACCTGCTCAAGTTGGTATGGGGTTAAAATGGGGGGTTAAAATGGATGAATCGATATCAAACTCACCTTCGGTGTCCTCCAATAGGGGGTCTTTTGGAGATGAAGTGGATGTTGAATGACACATCGCGCCTACCTTCAAGTTATTTTCAGACGACATCACAGTTTGCACCCTGTGAAGGTCACATATTACACTGTCCTTCCGCAATGTCACCGGCTCACTTGAAATATTGACAAATTTGATGGGAATAATCTTTGTCTGAGGTCACACTCACCACAATAAGGCTTACAATCACTTGGCTGGGTAGGTTGACTGGGGACAATGTTCAGAAATGGCTTCATACACTCTACTTACTAGGGGTTTCTGCTTGATGCTTCCACGAATAAGAAGTGTCTAATTGGAATGAATAGTGATGTCTTTTGATGTACCGAGGCTCACCTTATAGGGAATCCCGGTAAGGAGGTCTAAAATCTCATACACACGCCTCCACACACTAGGTACCATCATATGTTGCATGAATCGTATCACAAAACACTGTCTGCAACTCTCCGTGAACCGTGAGATCAAATTTGTCCCAATCACCATGGGAACCACTTCATTGTATCTTGTTTGTTGGGACAACAAGGGTAAGGACATCATATGTTTGATCTTGAGGGGTGACTGTATTTGAGAATATCACCTCTATCTCTACAAACCCCCCAAAAGGTACATCCTGTCCACCAGCACCTTCGACTTTGAGCAAGTCGCTAATTGGGCGTAAAGGGAGATGACTTAGGTATCTTCGATATAATGCCAAGGAAACACTTGTGACTTGGGACCCAGTATCAATAAGGGCCTTGCAATATACCCCATTGCCAATCGCAACACTCTCACTCGCTTCTCCAACTACCTTCTCTAAAACTTGCTTCCTGTTTGGGGAGTTTCTCGTCCATGGGTCATTTACTGTTCCCCGCCCTGAAATGACCTCTGGGAGTTTAAGGAACAACTGACTCTGTCAGTCTGTGGGGAAATACTTTGCAATATGACCTTTTTGTTTGTATTTAAAGCAGGTAACCTGTGGACGGTCCCTGGCAAAATGTCCCGGGCTAGCACATTTGTAGCACAGACGGGGTGGGGGCACATGTCGACTCATTAATGGAGGTGGGGTAGGGTGTTGGATTGGTCTGATGGGGAAGAAGCGGAACTTGGCAAGGACATTATGGGTTGTGGGGCTTAGGGCTGTTTGCAAGTGGGGTTCACTTTAATTACCTTAAGGAGTTCTGCAACCTGCGAGGCTAGTTCGTCCACCTTCTTCTCCAGTCCAGAGGGTCCTCTCACCACAGCAGCATGACTCATCGCCCTACTCTAAGGGTCTCGATCCTTATGACAATCCTCCCTCTCCTGTTCTGCAAGTCGAGCCAATTTCAATAATTCAGAAAAATTTGACACTGTATCATACTTGTGCCTTATTGCTCCCCCTTCCTCCCCTCACCGCCTTATCAGATAAATCTTTCCAAAATATTACTCTAAGAGTTTAACTACATCCCCCTCCCCTATACCTTTACGATCCCTCGCCTTCGTAATCAACATTTCCAGTCTACACCCAAATGCGGGTGCATTTTCCCTCCTTCTTCTGATGACAATTGTAAGCCTGGGCTAGTAAACTAGAACCTGATTTCATAGTGCCATAAATCCCCTCTAGCTTCGCAGTAATTGTTTCTGTTGTTGATGTGGGTCCTATATTTCTGACAATTTGAGCAACCTGTCTTTTGAGTGACCTACGGACAGTAGTATTAATAACTTCCGGGGGATGAATGCCCTTACGTTGAGACGTGACACCTCATACGTTTAAGCCTCAAAATTAACATCCCTTCTCTTTACAAAATTACCAGAAAATATTGAAATTCTTGGTGGTTGTACCAAGGTCATGTTACTTTGTTGCAAACCAGTGGTGGAAGAGCTAGGGGGAATTCTGTCTAGAGGGGGTGCTACTACATATCCTGCTTCCTGCATGATCCTCGCCAAAGAGTGTCATACTAGGTGATGGGGATCGTGCTGGGAATTTCTCAATGCATATCTTATTTCCCATAAACATCTTTTCACTAAGCGAGGCAACTGCCTGCTCCACGGACCCCTCCTCTACAAATTCACAGGCATAGGTATTAGGACTCTCCTAAGTTGATTTCAAAGCCTAAACCTCCTAAACCTCAGAAAGAAATTCCAGCAATTTACTTAAATCTGCCCCCATTGGGGCACCCGTAACAACCGCTGTACACTTTGAAGCCATAATGGGTTGAGAAATATACACTAAATAGGTGTATCAGTCAAACAGCAAATGTCAAATAAGGTTACA
>JAIGNY010002255.1:0-16681 GCA_020152595.1 Chiridota heheva | reverse complement strand
ATGCAATGTCAAATGCACCTCTACACTTGCCTCACCTAGCTTGTAAATCATATTATTAAATGCAGTAAGTGTTAAATGCACCTCTACACTTGCCTCACCTAGCTTGTAAATCATATCATTAAATGCAGTAAGTGTTAAATGCACCTCTACACTTGCCTCACCTAGCTTGTAAATCATATTACCAAATGCAGTGTCAAATGCACCTCTACACTTGCCCCACCTAGCTTGTAAATCATATTACCTAATGCAATTAGTGGCAAATGCACCTCTGCACTTGCCCCACCTAGCTTGTAAATCATATTACCAAATGCAGTAAGTGTCAAATGCACCTCTACACTTGCCCCACCTAGCTTGTAAATCATATTACCAAATGCAGTAAGTGTCAAATACAATACACTTGCCCTTACCTAGCTTGTAAATCATATTACCAAATGCAGCTTGTAAATCATATTACCAAATGCAGCTTGTAAATCATATTACCAAATGCAGCTTGTAAATCATATTACCAAATGCAGCTTGTAAATCATATCATTAAATGCAGTAAGTGTTAAATGCACCTCTGCACTTGCCTCACCTAGCTTGTCAATCATATTACCAAATGCAGTGTCAAATGCACCTCTACACTTGCCCCACCTAGCTTGTAAATCATATTACCAAATGCACTAAGGGTCAAATGTCTCAGTTCTTTTGAGCGTGGTGTATGTAACCTATGACCTTTTAAGTGACATTTCTCATATGTGCAATGCACAACTTTGCATCACCCTTCATCAACTCATCAAGTTTCCACTTGATAACTTGCATGTTTTCCTCAAGAAATGTGTCCACCTATACTCATACAGAGTACAAACGCCTTATCGCCATAAGCTATATGCTGTGATATTCAAGGCAATAGTGCTACAGTTTAAATCAATCAAGTTGGATTGAAGAATAAGCTACAGTATATCTTCAACCGGGGGAGAAGGTACAGTGGCTCAGTAGTATATGCAAAAGGTACCATGTCCTTGAGCAAGACACTTTACTCTACTTGCTCCAGCCTACTCAAGTGTAAAATGAGTACCAGAACTGTTGGGGAGTTGACCTGCAATGAACTGCCGCCATGGGCATGTGTAGCTTTTATTTTTTGAGAGGCCTTAAGCCCCCTAAAAACACTTCTTATTAAGACGTTCACACAGAGTCCTATCTTGGTCCAAAAATAAAGGTTTTTTTTTGTAAACTATATAAAAAAAAATTGGAGGGGGAGGGAGAATGGGAGGCTGAGAGGATTTTCCTTAGCAGTTGTATGGATAGTACAATCGGAAATAATTTCTTCAATATTGGTATATTTGAAGGAAATTTTAGCAAAATTATTAGAAATTTTGGCAACAATTTAAAACAAAATTTCCCTAAATTATAGGGGATTTTCGATTAGGAATAACTTTTGATGATAAAGGCTTAATTTACTAGTGCATTTTTCCTGCTCATAACAGGGAAGTTTTGTGGTTCATCCCTTCCTGAAATGTGGTCCTTCTTTCACCTCTGGTCTTAAGTTGTATAATCTTGGCCCAAACTGTCAATATTGTTCTAAAATTGAGAATATTTGGTCCACAATTGAAGATTTGTGGTCACATATTGAAGATTTTTGGTTAAAAGTTGAGGATGTTTCGTCTAAAAATGAAGCATTTTTGGGACAAATGGAAGAGTTTTGAATCAAAATGAATGAAAATCTAACCGATACAAATGAAAAATGCCAGCATTTCTTTGTTACATATGATTCATCTGTTATTGCAGTTAGTTTTATTTTACGGCTTTGACAACAACAAAAAACTGGGGGGAGGGGGCTATCACACTTTTTAGGAGGGCTAATAGCCCCCCTCTTTAAACACGCCACTAATTGTCATCCTATCCAGGGGAGTCATGTACTCTCATCCCCTTATGCCAAGGAAGTGGTGATAAGCACCAGCCTGATGGGCCTTCATGGCTCTAGTATGAATTTTTTAGATCCTGGAACACTAACATACAAGAAACAAAAAAAAGTCTTTTGAACTAAAAAACAAAATGTAAATATTGGAAGTACATTGGTAGGTACAATAAGTTGTCATCATGATTAAATATATTGCCTCCAAGCATCAAAAATGTCACACACAAAGAAAAAGAGAAGTCAATTACCTCAGATGGTGCGGACTGAACAGGAGAAGTCACGGTTGGTTTTCTTGATTTGAGAGATGTTAAAGGTTGATACTTTGCCTGAAAGAAATGCAATAAACTTTAGTTTGATAAAGTATTACATTCAAGTAACATGTACTTGAAATCCCTAAAAAAGCTACTAATTTATTTTGTAAACAAAGGATTAATTACATTCTGTAAACTCATAAAGCAAGAACTGAAAGATAAGTCAAAACAAGGTTCTCTGTACTAGACTGTTGTCAAGTCACACATTACACTCTGACATCAATGAATCCAAAAACAATGAACATCAAGACAAGATAGAAATAGCTTTGGAATTTCTGTGACCACCTTCAAATGGCATTTTCATCTCGAGTAATAATCATAAATCTGCATTAAAGATTTACATTGCATTTGTGTTAGGAGTGAACTTTATCAGTTTTCATACAACTTTTTTTTCCAGCCTCAGTAAATCAAAGTGCATTTTCCTCCCCAATACCGGTACAGTATCTAGACTTTGGTGTAGTTAACGCATGTACATGTACAGTATGTGTATCCATATCTGAACTAAAATACATGAATATGATGGCCAGTGGGGGAAGAGAGGGGCAGTTTGTCTTGGGGGCAAAGGTCTATAATTTGGATAAAATATGTTGCATCAATATTGCATAACTCACATTCAACTAAATACAATTTTCTCCATTTCTAACACAAATAAAAGAAATGTAGACGTGGTGAGTGCATTATTTGTCTGCATCATATCCAGGGATAAAAAATAGTGCACAAATATAATCTTACACTTAAATGAACAAGCTTTCATGAATTTGAAGAGACTATAAGACGCCTTAAAAATTTGAGCGTATCACTTGAACCCAGTTGGAAAAGTGATGCGAAAAGTCTGGTTTTATTTAGTTTCGAACAACTAATGTTGGTGATTTGCAGCGCCAGGATAAAGTCGACCACATCAGGCGAATAAATATTCAAACCTATCGGAAGCAGTTTATCGATTTCCGTAAACAGTAGAAAAACAGAAGTATGGACACTGAATGACTGATCTAAGAGAAAAATATGGTACTTTTTCAAAAGGAATTCTCTCAAAACTGATGTGCGCTAGTGTTAAAGCTATTTTTTGTATGGGGCCTTACAGACTGTATTTGACTATTAAACACCAATCAAATGTAACAATCACCATCAAAATTGCAAATATTTCATCAAATCAGGTACAAATTTGTCATAGTTTTCTGAAATTTTCAGGTAAATTTATGTCAAGGCATATTCTCCCCACTGTAAAGTCGGTACATCAATTTCAAAATTTTAAAGTAGTCATTCTTTAACAAATTTTTGATGAAACTTTTTTTAATTTTCATGGTTTATCATACATTTTTTCCAATTAAGCTCAAGTTGATATTACCTCTCCATATATCTTACATACAAACTCTGTCAAAAAAAAAAAAAAAAAAAAAAAAAAAAAAAAACCTACTTTTCGACCTGTCCGTGGTTGTGTTGTATAATTTGGTGCCACATAACTCATCTTTGGTTTGTAGAAGATGCTGTCGCTTCATTCCCTCCTCTTTCTGAGATGTATTATGGAATGCCATCATGTGTCTATTGTCTCTCCTCCGGCTCTTTTAATTTGTCATTTCTGGGATGAGGAAGAAGAGGTTTAGAGAGATTTCTATCTTCTTGGTAAGAAAGATAAACTTGGCAAGTACTTTTAAAAGAATGTACATGAAGTTTTCTGTTTGGTAGATGAGTACTGTAGTTGATACGACATGTATACACTATGATTGTAACATGTGTAAGATTGACAAAGCTGTTAAACAGCTTACAAATAATGCATAATCATGACAAATTTGCAACCAAAGAATATTAATGTAATATCAAGTAAAACACAACTTGAACGTTTGTAACAAAATGCATAGTAAACGATGCATGAAAAATCTACGTTAAAAGCATTACAAAATTAAGAAAAATACTTTTTAAGAAAGAATGAAAAATGATAAAACATCCAAATGAATACAAAATAGAATGCTACATAATTTTGCTCACTTCCCAGTAAACATAAAAACTTTGATGAATATATTAACACTAATGCTGTGCTTGTGTTAGCTATAAACTAGGATATAAAGGCACAAGATAATGATCTACCTTAAACTTATGAATATAACTCTAGCAATAAATTGTTGCTTTCCTGCATTAAAATATTAAAGCTTGAAAAGCATAATCGTTATGTATCTCTGTATAGAATATGAGCTGCAAAAAATCCATTGATGGCATTTAATCATAAAGAAATCAATTTCACTGTAGATAAAAAACACCTTTTAGTCGAGACAAAAGACTTGTTACTGGAATGAATTGTGTTACAATTAATTGTAAAAATAGCAGACATCAAGTTGCAAATTATCACTAAATTTGGTTGTTTGATGAATTATTCAAAAGATTTTTGTTATGTTAGCCCTAGTTTAGTGGATAGCACAATACACAGGTTGGATGTTCACTCCTCTATCTAAATATAACTCCTTGAGATGTTTTTAACATTTGTAAGTAACACATTTATCATTTAATTTTAAAGGAATATTCCCATGGATTTGCATTTTTTCATGTATGATAGAGAAAACTTGTAGAAACAAAGTGGTGAAAAAACTAGGCTAATATCTTTTGCTAATAATGGCTTCAAATCAAACACAGAAGTTCAATAATTAAAGTGATAAATAGATAAACATTTCTGAAAATGTTGTTTTGATGCACCAAAATGGCTTAAAACATGTAGATACAAAACTTAAACTTAAAACATGTACATGTACATGTAGATACAAAACTGAAGATACAAAACTTCAATTGACAAAAACTTAGAAAAAATTATAATGAAAACTCAACTCAGATAAGCATTTGGGTTGCCATTTATATTTCTACAGGTACAGAATTTTTCAAAAAATTTAGAAATCCAGGCAAAATGTTATTGGATAATTGAGTCAAAAAGCTCTGGATGGTCATCCTGATAGATACGTGGAAAGTAAAGGGAAATGTCACCTGCATCTTTTGCTTTTTTCTTGTCAAAATACAATGAAAATCTGTCTAAGATTTACATGAAAAAGAGAATCTCATTCTGTAAAATCACCCTCCTTTCTCTTGGAAATGTTGGGTCTGTATGCGACAAGCAATCTGTAAGTTTAAATTTAGCCAGGTTCGTATACAAAGCTCTTCAAATGTGCAAAGAATCTTTAGTATAATTATAATAATGTATAAAGAAATAATTACTTTATTGTTCAATAATATCCATTTGTTTTTGAATATTCACTTGTTTTTGATTACTTGTTTTCTGGTATCAGCATGTACTTTGTGTCTATGTTTGTGTTTTTCCGTGATTAAAACCATTATTAATTCTTTTCTTTGATCAGAAATTGTTAAATCAATGTACTTATATTTGTATGTCATAGGTTGGAGGTCTGAACATTGAATAAAATAAATATAAAATATGCATTCGCAAAACAACTTTTATCAAAAATATATATTTTGCTGCCGAAGGCCAGGGGTGAACAACCTGGAAGCTTTAAAGATTTTACACGCTTTTTGATGCCCCAAAATCATTACCCTCAAAATGATAGATAAATTTTCAATCATACAGTATTAATTATCACAGCCAGGAAAAGAAACAAATCTAATGTCATACATAGCAGAGCATATCTTCGCTTTAATCATAGGTAAAACCACCCTTTAAAGCAGCATCAGACAGTGATTTTGATTCTTATGGTAATTAGCGCTTTCTGCCAACCTTCAGAAACAGTGCAGCTGTAAAATTCATTAAAATCAGCATGCTGATTGGTTTAAAGGAATTTTATACATCTTGTGCAAAATTTTAAAGTGTAACTTCTCCATTGGTTATTGCACTGCGAGCGATGCTTGGCACTGATTGCTTACTCATTTTAAGTAAGTGTCTTCTCCCTAGCTACAGAACATTTTCTTTAAAGTCGGTTATCAATAGCGAAAGTGAAAGGGTGAAAGTTGAAAACTGTGACATATCGGGGACTGGAAATCAATGTTCTTTGGTGAATTTTATGTATATTGTGTGATTACCTAATTGGTAAAAACAACTTCAATTGCCTATTATTCCAAAGTCTTGCCTCAGCCTGTATTAATTACAGTGTTACACAGTTAGAATTGTCTGACCATTCAGCATTAGTCCAATATTGACTTCAAGGGATGCGCAAGTGTACAAATAGAGTAAGAAAGATGGTGCTTAAGCTTTCAGACTATATGTTTAATGAAGTACATGAAGGGCATGCTTAGCATTCGCCGATTGTTTATCCAGAGCTCCAATATATATATATATATATTTCATTTGGCTACGTGAAAACTTTTGGGTGAAGGAGCAAAAATAAAAACACACCTTATAATGTATTTAACATTATTTTGCACTTTTTTCAATGATTCAAGCCATTGGAAACTAATTGAATTGGCCATTTTTTGTCCGATTTGGCCAATTTTCAATAGATATTGGGCCAGTAAAATTGTAGCAGACCTGGCAACCCTTCACTTGTCCCTATGGTTCCCATTTCAAGCACGGGCTTTCCTAATGTTAGTACTACTAGTACTACTTCCTATGCGCTATATGATATTAATAACAAGGCAGTACATTTCTTCAGCAATCCAGCACTCAGGGTTCTCCTGACCAATTGAATTGCTACTTCATGAATTCATTGCTGTATCATGATATCATGAACTACTGTTTCTATTGGTCAGAAGAGCGCTGGGCACTGGATTGCTGAAGAAGTGTCCTAACTTGTACATATACCAGTTCACAGTTCCAGTCTGTTCATGCGCACAAGGACGTACTGCCCTTAAGTTGCAATCGAGCATGAGTAGACAAACCAACCAGCTTGAGAGCACAGCAAAATACGCTCTGGCTTAAGCAGTATTATTGCATGTCACTTAAAAATATGTACATTATACATGGCCTAAGGTTATAAAATCGGCCCGAAATTTCACTTTCTGTGTTAGGACAACATAAGTTTTTCCCTATGACTTAATATTACCTAGAATACTCATATAACGATTGAGAAAAAGAAAAAATTAAACCGACAGAATTTTAGATGACTTTAAAATGTGTTATCAAGTACGGCCAATAGGGAATATTGTTTGTTTACTTGCAACTCAAAATGGCACACCTAACTGTGGACTGGTGTATTACCAGGAAGGAAAAGGGAGGGGGGGCACTTCATACTAAAAGAGGTAGGTGTGCAGCCCACCAACCAAAAAAAGATACCCGCAGTATGACAGATTTTTGGTAACTGCAGTATTAAAATGATTATAAAGAAGTCGATTTTAAAAAGTAAACCTACTTTTGGGACCTACACTACAAAAATGATGCAAAAAAAAAAGGAACTAGTCATACAATATATATATATATATATATATATATATATATATATATATATATATATATATATATATATATATATATATATATATATATATATATATATATATATATATATATATATGTATATCATATATATATAAATATTATATAAATATATATATGTATATATTTATGTATGTATGTATGTATGTATGTATGTATATATATATATATATATATGTATGTATGTATGTATATATGTATATAAATGTATATATATATATATATATATATATATATATATATATATATATATATATATATATATATATATATATATACACCTCAATATGGAAACGCCTCAACCCCCTCTTCTCCTTCCTCTGGGTACACAACTATAATAATATAGTGCTTAGTATAGCTGAAGGGAGTTAGGAATGCCTGTGACTTCCAACTGTGTGGCCTATTATATTACACCACGTGACAAATTCACCCACATCAATCAAACATTAGGGCCAATAGAACAAATTATTAGCTTATCACCCTCATGCGCATCAGTTTTGAGAGAATCCCAGATTTTGTTAAAAAAAAAAAATTAATACCGTATTTTTCTCTCGGATCAGTCATTCAGCGTCCATACTTCTATTTCTTCTTACGGAAATACGAACAATAGCTTTTAAGAGTTTTCAATATATATTATGCCTGATGTGGTTGACCTGAACTGGATAAATGCAAATCACCGCAATTAATTGACTTCCAAGGGATAAAAAATGAAAAATAAAAACTGCACGTGGGCGTCTGCATAATTTTTTTAACTGGGTTCGTGTGATAAGCTAATAACTTTTCTTACAGGACCTTATTTAAGACTACCGATGTTCATTAAAAAAATTGAACAGAAAACTTGAAAAGTGAATGCAAATTTCCATGTCTTGTTTTTCCTCAGTACACATCTTCATTCTCCAATTCCTTCGCTCTCAATCTGTGATTTAGAGTATGAACGATTACATACCTAAATCTTTGAGAAAGTCAATAGACTTCAACATGTTTTCAAAAAAAGTTGCCCAGAAAATGGGCGACTCGAATTTTGATATGAAGACTTCCTTATTTTGGCCTGAAAACCAGCATATGGAAACTTGAATTTGTTTTACACATTGTGAATATCGTAATAACTCAATTACTATCCTAGAAGGTTACACATTTTTTCGTTAAAAAAAGAAGTTTCAACACATTTTCTGCTAGCGTCTTGACACAAACGTAGCACGCACGTAAGCATTTTTCTAACCAATAAGAAGATAAGACGCTTGCGTAAAGAATTTATTTACATATTTAGAGTGCGTAACTGAATCCTCTGTGCAGCCTTGAGCGAATGAATGCACCATTGTGTGTCCTATGTGCGTGTTACTTATGTACGGCGCATACAATTTGCATGTATTAATATTAACAAAGAACAAGGGCGTTGAGATAGTCAAATTTGAACGAATTTTGATAGTGCAACAACACAATTGTCACGTTTTTAAACGAACATGCAGGGTGATTTTTGTTGTATCTGCGCCCGTTTTGGCCCTCCCTTTTTCAAGTTGTACGTGCGCATTTGCTGTAGTATCCAAGCATAACGCATGATTCACGCATGATTCACGCATGACATTACGCTTTGTATATATGTTGTAAGTAGGAAGTAGGACCAGGGGTTGAATTATACATTATTCACAACTGTTCCTCGGAACAGTGCTTTCTTAAGAAACACTGTTCCGGATAAAATTTCAAAAAAATTCCGCAATAAAAAAGCAATTTCCTTGCTTTAAATTAGAAACACCTTTTTTGTCATAATATACCTGAAAGAGAAACAAGAAATAAATAATAGTGATAAGGCTACTGCCCATGTGTCAAAATTCTAAACCTAGTAAGGCTGTAACACGTCAGTCAGTTCTCAGCCTCACTTCAATCAGGAGCTGTAATGTCATTCTCTTTGAACAGGACTCCGCCCACATTTAGCATTGTGCAGTTTTCGCGAAACCGATTACTTGATGACACAGTTTTCTATCACGTGGGGTGTCACCTGACAATGTTGTAGCAGTAAAGATAGTAAGCTAGGTGGGAGTTGCTCGATTTTTCTTTCGAATGATGATACCAAATTTTCTTTATTTTCAGATTTCTAATTTTGTGTAATTGTTGTTTGTATTTGTGTACTTCAATATTGGCCTAATTTTTGGATGAAATTCATGCCGAACCCCTGACCGAACTCCTTCAAATTTACGCTAAATTTATCAATAATTCATCAGACATCGCAATAAGCTTTCTGCCAGTACCAAATTTGTATGGGCCCAGTGTTGATTAGTGACAGTATTTTGAAGTTGAAAATGGCCACCATTACAGAGATTAGCATCAAATTTTATGTGAATATTTTATTGCGATCAAAAGTAAGTTAGTGTGGTAGCTAGGATAAGATTTGTTATTTTGCATCCATCTTATTCATTACTCTGACCTAGCCTAGGGCCTAGTAGCAGTCATTTGATTTGTTTTAATATGTGCAGTATTGAGTCAAAATGATTGTTCACCAAATGTATTGTAATAGTGATTGAAAGACCAGTGATTTTTTTATCTTTATTTAGCTTGAAGTGTAAGCAAGGTCTGATGTGAAAGTGAAAAATAGAGTGTCCTTGGTAAAAATCAACCATGGATCTAGGTTTCTATTACAGGATAAAATCAACAATCAGGTTACTTTCAATGTCAACCTAGTGTTGGTATGCCGTCTTTTTATAATTGTCTTGAAATACTGCTTTAGACAATGAGGAAATACTTCAAGACCAAGATATCTAGACTACAAATTATCTGCTAGTTTAGGCCTTAGCTTTAGGACTTAACTATGATCTGAGTGGTTGTGAAAACTTTCCCAGTTTATGTGTAGTATTTTCATTTTTCCTATTGAGTGTTTCATTAATAATTTCTGTTAGCAAAATTTAAGTAGTACTGTAGCGTCGCCGAGTCTTTGTGGCGGTCTCGAAACACATATTCAAGAAAATACTATAACACAGCTATATTAGGATTAAGTAGAATATATTTTGAGCTACATGATTGACTGATCTGAGACTTCCTCCCTCTCTGAATCTCAATCCAATTCTGCTCTATTGCCGCTAGTTCTATACAATTATTTATCATCAAGTATAATGATACAGTGAATAACATGATTAATGGGACAAATTAGTACTATTATCATGTCCAACCCACAAACCCAGACCAGGCGGAGACAGGCAGAATACTGTCTATTCCTAATTACTCTTTGTGGTCATGCATGTTGCACACCAATACCAAAAACATTCTTAGTTCAAGGCTGGATGGTTTAAATAGGATGGGGGTCAGGGGGAAAAGGTTATTCCAAGTCATTAACTATTCATAAGGGCCAATTTTAGTCTAATGTGAGTAATGCAACCACATTACAGTACTACCTGTACATGTATTCATATGTACAGTAGGCCTACCTTGCATGGGGATTGTGTTTTATCAAATTTAAGTTGTTGTGAATATTTTTGATTGTCTGGAAGAGTTGAAGAACAGTATTCAGGTGTGTATTCTGTTTATATTTCAAGGAAATATAAATTTTCAGTATCGGAAGTAAATCAAATGTTGAAGAAAAAGTGTCTTTCTCCTCTGAAAATGCAAGTATGGATAGGCTTATATAGAAGACTGGTTAAAGTGTACATGTGGTCCTTTTATGGAATACCATTAAATGCCATTGAACTAGGCTAAAGTATGCTACATATTCATACAACGGGGTACACATCATTATTAACCACCGTTATGCAAAGTTTTAGACTATTTTATGAATTACGTATTTTTCCAGGGCACTTTTTATTTTCAGTGTTTGGGTTTAGAGGTCATTCTCACACTACAAGTTACTGTTTTTCTGACCATCTGAATGTGATTTCCTGCCAGATTCATTCCCAGGTCCGTACAAACAATTTGAATACTTTTTGTTATGTTTGAATCCGTGTAATTTTAATTGGTATAATTTATTAAATTGCTATTATATTGAATTACCAAAATAATCTCAACTTCAAATTTTGTCAGAGGAGGCAGAGTCCAATCCATAGTTCATGCTGATGAAAATTCACACTAATAGGCTATACAGTAACAATGTGCTTACAGGAAGTACAGGAAATCAGGGATTTGTTATTTGGGATAATTAATCTCTGGTGCAATGAAATTTTAGCAGTATAAGCAAATATAGATGTATTTAATCCTATGAATTATAGCAAAAGAATAGTGAACATAATACTGCACTCGCTGAATTAAGAAAATCAGTATTGACACCAAACAGCAAGGTTCTAATTATCAAAACCCTTCATATCTGTCTTACTTACTCCATGTTAAAACATCCTCCTATGCCACTAGGTCTTCTGCCGCCCTCATTCCTAATGTTCCCTTTACCCAAAAGAAATTGTTTGCTGACCGCTCGTTTAGTATTGCTGGACCCACACTCTGGAATGGCCTCCCTATTAATGTTAGAAATACCGCCACCCTCCCGATGTTTAAGAAGGCTTTAAAAACCCATTTATTTAACTCAGTATTTTTCGTAATTAAATTTTTACTCGTAGTTCACATATCTTTTTATGTTTATTTATGATTCTTTGTAGCACTTAAGTTGTTTATTTATATTATAGTTATTTTTGTAAAGCGCCATTGAGTGCATCGTTTTGCAGTAATGTGCGCTATATAAGTTTTCTTACCATAACCATAACCATACACCGAGTGTATTCAGTTGCCTCAAAAAGCTCTGTCGTCACTCATGTTATTCTGAATTTGATATACAATTAAGATTCCCATGTACATGTAATCTGAAGTATATACTGTTTGTTATTTCAAAGAAACACATTATCAGGGATTACGAAGGGTTTGTGGCTATTTCATGCGAACGCCATTTCATATTGTATCATGTATGTATACAGCATGCACATGCTGACATGCGAGATTATGATACAGATGTTAACATTACCATGTGACTGCACATTGTCCAATCATGATATAAATCGTACAAATATTAGCCAAATCAACATGGTTCCTCTGGAAATAGGTGCAAAACTTGCACACCCCATACCGGCTTCCTCTGATTTTCATGCATTTTTTCATAGATTTAGATAGAAAAGGAATTTTTCAATCACATACTGTATGTAAAGATCGCTCATTATATATTCATAAATCCGAATGGGCGAAACACGCACAGAAGAGAATAAGCAACTTTTTGCGAGGCTGGGAACTGACTGACGTATCGTATGTACAGGGTACATTTGAACTGAACTAATGAAAGTTGTGTTTCTTAACACATGCAAACACAGTATCAGGGATGTGAGTGAGACATAAACAATTATTTTGAAGATTATGAATATGTAGCACAAATTCTTACGTCTTCAGGATCCCCCCTTCCCCCCAATACCCATTTTCCCCTTCAGAATGTATATCTTTTGTAATGAAATTGTTTGTATCGACGCCAGATTCCACTGTTGACTTTTCCCCTTTGTGGCATAGCAACAGGAGGAAGAGAGTGGGGAGGGGGAGGGGGAGGGGGAGGGGGAGGGGGGGGGGAGACTTCAATTTGTTGTTTTTAAAACAAATTTGCCTAGAAGTTGGCTAAATTTGAACAATTGTTTTGAAAAGGGGTGGAGGGGGAGGTCTAGGACCTTCGGACCAACTTACTGTTTCTTTTCTCATGCTGGCTAAACCATTGTACCCCACCCCACCACGCATTTCAATCCGAAAATCAGTTGGGTTTTTTCACATTGAAAAGGCATCATTATTAGGCCTACCAGGGTCACTAAAAGAATAACAAGGCCCGGAAAAAACTTATATTTGGGGTTCCTTATATCTCAAAGTATTTTAAGGGCAAAGAATTAAGGCATTCTTTGTCCAATTTATACCATTTTTACCAATGTAAAGCATGGGTTTCACCGAAGGTTTTTGCCCCTGTGTCTATTCTTCTTTTTTCTTTTTTTATAGATAAACTTCTTTTGAGATCTCCTGATCATAAAAAAAAATATACTCATGTACATTTGGGTTTCCCGGGGACAGGGCCTCCTCTTGGCGGCACCGATTATTAACAGGGTGGGCGTGGGGGAGGGAGGTGGAATGTGCCGGGTTTCCTGTAACCCTTTTTAACTGATGTAATTCTTGCATATGATACGTACATCATAATAGGTTGGTACCAAATTTCTTATACACGAAGACTTGTTGGTTCCATCCATTTCTTATCAAGAATGGTGTCATATTACAATTGTGAACCACTACGCATAGCTACATGCACAGTTCTTTCCATCTTTGTATTCATGGAACTAATTATTTATGCATCAGCTCATATTGTCCAGTTTAGACTGCAGATTTTCGTGAAAATAATGAAAATTAAAATTGCTCTATTTCAGGTATGCATACCGTAAATGAAAAACTGAATACACCTTGCCTGTGTGTACATTTTGATCCTCTTCAATCCTGCCAAATTTCACATACATGTGTATTTCTGGCCAAAATCCTCGACTACTTACATTGCAAACATGGGCGACACAAGTTATCAGATTCATTGTACCACTTTATAAAAACACTCTAACATCTCACCAAAAGCAGAAACATCCTAAGGGTGAGTTCGTGAGCCAAGATATAAGCAAAAATGAAGACTGTGAACAAGCAAGTTCAGTACTAATGGTAATCCCAAAACAAGGAACTTAAAAACTGGGCCATTGATACATGCAGAAGATAAGATAAATATCGGTGCGGAATGGAGGGACTGGCTAGAGGAACTTGAAAGCGAATTCAGATATTTCAAGATTGTTGACCCTGTAGACAAAGTAGATGCTCTTATAACTTATGGAGGTAAGGAAATCACCTGAATATCAAAAATGGATGCACATGAGAAACTGAAAACAAAACTTAACTTCATTCCCAAAAAGAACAAGCATCACGCCAGATACATTTTCCTCAAGCTTAGACCAAACCCTTGTGAGACAACAAGTGCATATGCAGCAAGATTAAAAGAGAAAGCAACAGAATGCAAATTTGGAAATAATTTTCAGGAGAGAATATTGGAACACTTGATTCAAACTGTTAAAAATAAATTCTTGCTACAAAAAGCAATCAGCAAGAAATGGACTTTTGAGTCAATTTTGAACAGAAGCAAGTCAAACAGAGGACACCCAATTGGTGTTTGGGACTGTCACTTGAAAGAAATGGGACTGTCAGCATCCATTGAGTCCAAAGACGTACACAAGAGTTTCACATTCAAAGTATCGACAAAAGCAAGCAAATGACCGTGACAAAACAATAGATAAAGCATGCAGATATTGTGGGAAAACTGGCATCCACCCACCAGGCAAGGATTGCCAGCGCTTGGGGAAATTTTTTTTTCATTTGCCGAAAATTCAACCATTTCGCAGTGCAAATCTAAGAGTAGGGTCAGACAGGAAAGAAAAGAAAGGGAAGGAATATAAACAGCATGTCAAGAAAACACAGAAACAAGAGTCAGATAAAGATTCAACCAGTTCAGACGGGGAATTTTTTAGTCAGACGGCTAAACACATTGGCCTAGCACACGTCAGACCTGTGAAGAAAATTTAAGTCCTGGTAAGGATTGATGATGTGGAAGTCAGGGTAGAGCCAGACAGTGGTGCTGATGTCAATATGATAGATGAACACCAATTCAAAGAATTAACACACAGGTCTGAGAATGAACAAGTATTGAAAGAAAGTCAAGTTAAACTAAGCACCCTACAAATGAGTTACTTGTAAAAGGCAAGTTCCAGACTGTGGTAAGAAACAACACATGGGGAGTAAAGACTAAATTCATTGTAGTGGAGGGTCGGATCAATTCTCCACCACTTGTCAGCGAGCACACCCTGCAGGACCTAGACATGCTAGAGATCAGACCAGATGGCTCACTTGCAGAAATCAACGATCTCAGGATTCTGCAGAATATTTCAAGTGTGAAACAGAATGGAAGAAAAGACAAAAGCTTACCTATCTAACGAATTGTGGACAATTACTGGTGTTCAACGGAATTGGTAAAATCAGAGATATTGTGGGGACTGTTACTTTATAGTCCACCGATTTGGATGACGTGGTATGGCCCAAAAGGGCTGTTGTTAATACCCTGGGGGTCCTGT
Source organism: Chiridota heheva (assembly GCA_020152595.1). NCBI lineage: Eukaryota > Metazoa > Echinodermata > Holothuroidea > Apodida > Chiridotidae > Chiridota > Chiridota heheva. Next base: position 1,042 of record JAIGNY010002255.1, on the reverse strand, counting down.
AGATGAAAACAAGAGGATCCCTATGAATATACAGAAGTGTGATGAAATGAAAAAGCCTAGAGTGTGCATGCTGGTGTAAATCTCACATGTGTTAGGCTATTAATTAATAAATTATTTATTTTTCTTATAAGGGGCAGGGTGGACCCCTAGGGGGGAAAAGGCAGACCCACTGAGGGTCAGGGCAGGCAGGCTGCCCCTTTGAAACAGCAAAGCTAGGGGTCTGCCTCCCAATGACATCCTTTTTATGTCCTACATGGCATCCCATCCCATGTCCCCATAGCCTCCTACCCTACGTCACACCGTATGTCACACATGGCATTCCAACATATGTCACACTGTGTTACTAGTGGCATCCCACCCCATGTTCCAAATGGCATCTTACCTCATGTCCCACATGATAACTCATGTCCCACATGACATCCCATCCCTTGGCATTCCACCCTATGTCCCACATGGCATTCCACCATATATCCTATATGTCATCCCACCCTGTTCCACATGGATCCCCACCCCATGTGACATACCATAGGCTCCATAAGAAGTCATTGAGCACACTATGTATAAAAGTCTCAGTTATAATAACTTATATGCAAATAATCATGCCTGATATAGCCCTTGGTGCATACCACATGTTATATATTCTATCCTATGTCCCGCATGGCTCCCATCCATGTCCCAAGGCATCCTTCCTTATGTCCATATGCAGTCACATACTGTTACACTCCCTGACTGAGCATATTAAGTAAAAAAGTCCTGTCAGTTCATAAACTGTAGCAACTTTAATAATCATGCCTGATACAACCGTTGGTGTACAAATATTTTGAAGAACTTAAGGGTTTTAAATCTCCAGAGTTATGAGAGACACTTGAGGATCTGAAGAATTTTGGGAAATTATATCATCTTACAGTTATCTTAGAAGAAAATATCAAATATTTTGTAGACCTTTTAAGAAAACTAATCTTTAACCTGTCCTAAAAGTCTCTGAAAACTTTAACATTTAGTAAGGAAATTCCAGCCTTCCATGAGGATAACTGAAGAAACA
>JAIGNY010002254.1:15000-17574 GCA_020152595.1 Chiridota heheva | reverse complement strand
AAATCTTAATCATATCCTCTCGACCACCAACTCGATCGACACATAATGCTAACAACATCATACTAAGTCGGAAAGAGATGTAAAATGTCAGATGAACTACAGGTTTAAATTGGAGATACATCTCAATCATGCCCGAATTGTTATATCAGAATCATGTCTTCCTGACTCGGCATCATGCTGATAAGATCATAATTGGGCACTTAGTTCGGCAGAGATTTAAAACGTTGGATGTCTGTATGATCTGTTTAAAAAAAATAAGATAAAAGTGATGATTAAAAGTTGGATATAAACATCATGTTATAAGAGAATTTTGAAGATGAAAAATTCCAGATGCATTATGAATTTAACAGATAGGATAAGTTGGAATGATGTCCAGACAGAATAAATTCAAGAATCACGGATTTACGGAAATATAGATATGACATAATTCTAGGTAGAATTAAAATGGCAAAACAAATTAATGCCTTGCTAGACGCGTTTCGACTAAACCAGTGTATGGCAAGTCTCTTCAGTAGCTGATATGTTTAAAATATGTAGCTTATGCTACCAAATGTCATAATATAGAATATTGTTATAGAAAGGTTAGGTTTAGGGTAATAAATAACCGGAGTTTACCTGACCCCTACCATGCCTACTCATGCATTATAGATCTGTAAGAATGCCGATAATGGATTCGTCATCCGTGTCGAGGGTGATATTTTCTTGTCAACAGAGTCCTCTGAAGTAAAAAAGCAGCTCGGATAAGAGAGTCGCTAAGGTTTTTGCCCGTTTATAGGCAATCAGAGGGGACTTAGGAAAAAATGACCGATAATGTTGGGTGATCACGGATTATGTTCTAATGTTTTGTTAGAGCATTCTTTAAGTTCTTTGTCTTAATACATGGTGTATATTCGAACTTAAAAATTAATGGTATTTCAGTTGATTTTGCTTTGGTTATCAAAGCAGCGGCTCTGTCAGAATGTGTGATTGCTTTTGATATGTTATCAAAATATTCTGCTGTATAGCCTCTGTGAATCAGTCGTTCTCTGAATAAAGCGACATTTGAAGTAAAATCGACTCGTTATTGCAGAGTCGTAAATGTCTAAGAATTTCACCTTTTTGATAAAACCTTTGAAGCAAGCTTCAGGATGGCAAGATGTTTTAGGTAAATATTGGAAAGTTTCGCATGATTTGATAAAAGTGCAAGTGTCGAGAATGCGACTATCTGCGAAACGTTTCCCTTTGAAGATATTAATATCGAGATATGATATTTTAACAAAGGATGATTCAAAAATGAATTTCAAAGTACGGTGTAACTGATTAATTTGGTCAACAAAATCTTTAAGTTCAGATATAGAACGGGAAAAAAAGAGAAGGATATCATCTCTGTATCTTTTCCAAACAAGAATTTGATCTGATAATGATAATATTTGATTTTCCAAGATATGGAATGCAATATCGGCAATTTCTGGAGATGATTCGGAACCCATCGGAACAACTGTTTGTAGATAAAAATCATTGTTAAATGAAAAACAGTTACGTTTAATGATTAGTTCAAGCATTTCTTTGATAAAAGTTGGAGATGGTTTCGGTATGTTGTATAAGTCTGAGTTTGCCGATATATAAGCCGATGTACAGGCAATGATTGCGTCATCTTGTGGAATGTTAGTGTACATTCCGACAACATCTAGAGTGACTAATAGGATGTCAGGTGGTAAGACTAAAACTTCCAATAATTTGATGATGTGATTGGTATCTTTTACATAGGTGGGTTGATTTACCACTATTGGAAGTAGAAAGTAGTCTAAAAATTCAGATAATTGTTGTGTAGGACTGCCACATCCAGAAATTATGGGACGACCGATAAATTTGGCCCCTTCTGGGGGCATTTTATGAACCTTTGGTAAAAGGTAAAAAACTGGAGTCCGCACTGAATGATTCTTAGGATTAAGATATTTATAGATGTCCTCTGAGATTTCGTCGTTCTTGTACAACTTTGATGTTAAAACAGAAACTTCCGTTACAGTTTCGGATTTCGATAAGTTTTTTGTTGAATGTTTAATCGAAATTTTAGCCAATTCTATCTTTGTTTCTTCAAAGTAGTTTTCCAGGTCGGTACTTGGCATAGGATGTGGTTGCCATGGTGACGGAAGTCTGAATTTATGGTATGGTTTCCGTTGTTTGTTATGCATGTAATACTTCATTGTCATAGATTTGGTTAGATCATTGATAGCAGATAAAAGTGATCGTCTATGAGGAAGTCTGGGGGTTGGTATAAATTTTAAACCGTTGCTTAACAGATTTATTTCATCAATAGTTAAGACTTTATTTGATAGATTCTTGATATATCTTGTATTGGAGACAGATTTCGAAATCCAATTTTGTCGTTTGCGACAACGGGAAAAATATCTCAAAGATTTCGATTTGGATATAGATGGTTTTTGAGTTTCTCTCAATATTCGGGAAATTTTTTTCACTTTACGTAAACTTTTCTTCATTTTCGTGACATCTGCTTCAATTTTCGTGCAATTTTCGTTATTTTCTGGAATTTTTGAGAATTGTTTTTAATTTTCGTGAAATATGCTTTACATGCTT
>JAIGNY010002254.1:5000-10000 GCA_020152595.1 Chiridota heheva | reverse complement strand
CTGCAAATTTTGACTACTAGTAGGATATGAATACTTAAAACTCTTGACCGTTGTCTTTTGAAATTCACCGTCGCCTTTTTTATCAGAGATCACAAAAATCGACAATTTGTGTCCTAAATAAAAGACTTGAAGTGAATCGCACACTCTAGCAAGCCTTAAAATATTATTTGTTTTGAATTATTGGCGGGCTCAACAAAAAGAAGACTTGTTCTGTAGCAAGAAAGCCCAACATAGCTTGGGCTGCTGGTCCCCAACGTTGTTTTAGGGTATAAAGAAATATATCAAATAGTGAACGTGCAAGCTATTATCGCTGTTACCTTCTCGCGTCATTTGACTTCATGCCACTAAAGAAGGAGACAGGAGTCTCGAAATATTTGGTTTATAAAATATTCGGTTGCCTAGAGACATTGAGTCCAAGTGTGTCCTCTGTCACAAGTTACACACATGGCAAGCCCTGCAGTAAACCTAACCAAAATAACTTAGGTCTTTACAAGAATGTTGTTGTTGTTTGCGTACAGATGATAAAAGACCGATGTCATAACTAATGCATAAAATCAATAGGTTATCTGTGCCGGGTATCTTAAAGGATTAAATTCAAGGGTCAAGTAGGTTCATCTTATATGGAATAGGACTTTAAAAGAAATTGATAAAATCTGTTCAGTTATATTTTGTTTTGATTCCCACTTCGAAGTGTATTTGTAGGATGTTATTATTGATTAATTGTGATTCATTAATCGCGATAATTAGTTATTGCTCAGAATGGCTAATATTTTAACAATGTGAGAAAAATATGCCATAGTTAAAATCATGTCTTGTTGCAAGGATGTAAAATCAGTTTGCACATAATCAAACGATATTAAAGCTCAGATGTCGAAATCCGCAACGCTCTGTCGCGTGAGCGTATATTCTTAACTTGTCGAGGTTCTAGAGTAAAGTAACGAACAAATGCCCAAAGAAGGACGCAGGCCAGCACGTTGTATGCTTGCGTTTTGATGCGTTATTAGATTTAATTTCTTTTTAATGACGCGCAGTATTTATGACTTATTTTTTGTTTTATAGGGAAAGTTTCATAGTTTTACGAAGGCCTTGATATGTTATTCTTTGCAGAACACTAGTAGACAAGTTAGAGTACTGCTTTATTAATTTGTAGATTAAATAAACAAATATCAAATATATATTCCTTTGCTAACAACCCCAGCCAACTCGAATTAACTATACCCAGAAACAAAAACAGGCTTGTAATCCCCAAAATTATATGTTAAGCTACTACATCATTGATGTTCTGGTTTATTTCTCAACTTCATTTTGCTCACAAAAGTTTCTCATTGATAAATAAACAATTGTTTTGGAAATGTTATCAAGCCTTTTCTATTGTATGTTTATTCTGTAAATAAAAGCTTAAAAACTTTTATTTAAAGAACAAAAACGGGGTTCAGAAAAGGAAAGTGTGATGTTCTATTCATTAATACACCCCTTTGATATATGTGACTTATGTATTCCACATCATTACAGTGTATATTTTCTATATATATGACTCGTACGAGACTCTCTGAGATACCCACCTGCTGATTATATCGCAATGATATACTTTCCTGTACTAACTTACATTTACCTGCGTGCCTGTGTCCGATTCTATTTCCAAACACTATATTAGACGACGAGAACTGAACTTATCTACGTGTGTGTGATTTCTGTGTAAAATAGCTAATTCAGGATTTTTACCCCCACCAACGCCTAGCGAACCTACCAAGTTATGGTAAAAGTGGCAGTCGGAAACATGACCTCAATTGGCCCGAAAATTTTAATCAAAATCGCGTGACAATCAATTCGAATTCGAGTGATGAATTTCCATTTAATCTTTATTGTAGATCAGAGCAATTTGCTCTAAAACCGAAGAACACATATTTATCGTATGAATGCACGTTAAAAGATACGACTTTTAAGAATCAACGACATCGTTTTATGTCACAATGTGAGTAGTACTTTTCGCACAACAGCCTATGAAAGAATCAAAACCGTGATAAAATTGACGACCGTCCGATACAATAAAAGATGGAAATCTAGAGAGAAAAAAAAACTTACCAATTCGTAAAGTAAAACCAAATGTTATTTAAAGTATGAACAAAATAATTTCAAATTCATCTTAGGACAAATCACAAACCAAGAGCCTAAGAAGAGTTCTATCGCAATTCGATTAGACCCGCTGTCGGCTTGAATTGGACGCCATGATTATAACGCATGCGCATTGAGTGTATGTCCGTAAAACGGATGTACTACACCAATAGACGATATACAGCGCTCCTGCCTCTCAACAACAGCTGATGCTATTGAAGGGGAAATAAACGCTCGAGGTTTACAAAATACTCTTAGAGTCGATTGTATATTAAGGTAAAAAAGTTTATTTTGTGATTTATAATAGTAATTTCATACCTAATTTTAAGATGTGTACCCGTCATATAAGCTTTAGCGTTTGGAAAGCTAGATACCTCCACATTTTTATAACTGTCAAGTTTAGATAAATAAGTAGGCCCCATTAGTATTTTATGGACCCAATTTACCTAATATAATAGTATGAGGTAGCATTTATTACAAATTCAGTCATTTTGTTTTTTATTCCTATCAGCCAGCAACCGAACACATTTTTTTGAAATTTAGTGAGAGGAGCTCTGGAGCCCCCAAAACCATGACAGATTTCATATTTCGCCTAGAACATGAGTTGTTTATATATCTATTCCTTTTTTGTTGGTATTTTGTGGCAAAATTTGAACATTTTCTTTACCATAACCCCCCCCCCCCCCCACTCCTTTCCAAACAGGTCCAGCACTGTTTAATGAGAACCCCTTTGTTGAATTATTTAGAACACATCACTTTGAAGGGGCAGGCTTCCAAAATAAGTTGAAATTGTTTTTTAATTTGCATCTATTCTCATATACATGGCATGGGACTTTAACATGCTCAGTAGGCAGTGGTGTAGCCACGGGGTGAATTTTTTTGGGGGGACCCCTTTCCACAGGAAATTTTCAAAAATCGCGATAATTGTTTATATAAATATATTTCGCTTTTCAAAATTGCCTTTAGAATTGAGCTAAATTTAAAGACTTCGTCTTTGAAGGGGGTCTTGGACCCCTCACGTTTTGAATGATGACTACACTACAATCAGTGATGCAGCTATCGTCCATGGGGGATATTATGTTCGGGACCCTTGTCCAAATATTTGCAATATGACATAGCTTGAGCCGCTTGCATTTACGTTGAGATATACACAAACACTTTAATCACACTGACATAATATGGAGGTTTACGCATTAAAAGTGGTACCCCATTGGTTAGAGACCCTGGGAATAGAAGCACAAACCTGATATGCTGGCACTGATTGGGCTCAGGATTTCCTGAATGGTGGTGGTAGTGATGGGGGTGGGGAAGGGGGGGGGGTTGAGGTATCAGTTTTCTAACTAGGTGGATTTATGAGGGTTCCCCGAAGAGGAACAGTTGGATTTCCAACTGCCATGTTAATTTTCCAATTGGCGTCCCATTTTGGGGGAGGCACCCAACCCTGCACCAACCCATACAAATGACGTCTCTGCTCCTTACCAACCATGTTGTTACACACCTGGTAGGAATGTTTACCTCTAAAACATTTATAACTCCCACGTGTAACATAGAACTCCAAACTAGGTTGAATTAACATTCCAGTTTTAAATAAGTATGTTCGTCTGTCATAAATTCAAGTGATTCTTCTGTGCAATGTGGTGCAAACTGTCAGTTGGGAGTGAATAGGGTGGGACATAAAGGGCACGGTCACTAAACAATCCATTGGAGAATACAACCCTTGACCTATAGAAGATCATTAATAGTCGCACGTAAGTGGTATACATTACAACGCTTAGGAGCAGTCCCCACTACGGGAGCTCGGATAACCTATGATATTAAAGCACTATTATGAGGGCTGGGGTAACCTATCGCAAACAGTCATAGGAAAGGCCTGAGCGGAGTAATTGATTAGGAAATCAATGACTATAAAGGCAAACAAGTGATGTAGTCAGAGGGCTGTGCCGCGCGTCTTCTTGTCACTAAGTGTCAGTCTGTCAATGTTGTGATACTGTTTTCATCTGGATGTGCTTGGAGATATATGAATGACCCAAGGTGCTTTTAAGTTCCAAACATAAATCAAGTTATTTTAATTCACTGCAAATTTTCCATTCACCAATTCCATCCCGCCTTCTGTGTGAATTAATCGTTTTCAGGATTTTTTCAGGGAAGGCTTAATGTTTAATACAGGGTCTTGTATAAGGCTTCACATGGATGGTATAACTGAATAGATAACCAAATATGGCACCACCACAGTACTAGAGAGTCCCCAACCAGAGTCCCCGAATTATTAGATTTGTTTAGTGTCACACAACACATTACTTTGCGTATGCAGGACATTCATGTGTACCTTGCATGTCTGTTACAATAAGCCTGTCTGCTATTTCAATTAAAAGAATGGCTCCATCAGATTTACATTAACCTAAAACACAAAATACATACAAAGCTGGTATGTCTATCTTCGTTTGAGGCAGATGAATTTATAGATAAATAATTAGGGAATAAATGGTACACAAATACAAACATTCACATAACACTTAAGAAAAATCAAAGAAAATACTTTTTTTGATAGTACAATTTATTGATCTTTCTTGGTTAAAATGTAAGTCTTGTTTCAAGTTCATCACAAATAAGTGAAACAAACTGTGGGGGGTGGTGAGTATCCCCCGGGGTGGCGAGGAGTATCGCCGGTTGGGATCTACGGTACAAAAATGACGGCTGAAGGCACAAAAACTTGAAAGCACAAGTACATAACTTTTAATGAAACCAACTTCTAATATCCTACATACACAGTATTTAATAATATCTTAACCAAATACTCTTTATCTTTATGCATGATACCAAAACACTTCTTGAGAACTTAGTTGGTTACCTGTTACACAATCCTCGGCTACTAACCCAACACCGGAAAC
>JAIGNY010002261.1:680000-694576 GCA_020152595.1 Chiridota heheva | reverse complement strand
CTGTTTACACCACGACGGATAAAGTTCTCCGATTCTATGTTTTGCTTTGCCACATGATCTTTCTTAGTCACCGCACGTGTATGATCGACTATGCAAACGTCCGCAAATAAGTTTAAGGATGTTTCATTAAACTGCAGGTTGATTTTTTTGGTTCATGAATTTTATTACATAGTTTTAGTAGGGACCTTATATTTAATTTTTCATCCTCAAATAATCTAAAACATATTACTCCCTCTAAAGTGTTATAGCCGCGATAGCAGCGTTTTAAACTTTGACCGTACTTTGAAGAGCTCGTCAGACAAATTTTACGGAATGAACAGTAACCCATTAAATACTTCGATAAAAGTAACTAAAATTAGTTTTTAACGAAATGGATAGACTTCAAACATCATGAATAAACATTGTGGGCGAAAGAAAAAAGTAAAATGGTTTCGTTTTCACAAAGATCTTAAAACTGAGATTTTCCTATGTTTTAACGCAAGGCTTAAATTAAAACTATACAGAAGGGTATAGATTGTTGTAGTCCGCTTGGACGGCCACCATCACTAACGGCAGCCGTACAAACACGTTTGGCATTGGTCCGACGGTACTATACGGGGATGATTTGCATGTTTTTGATGTAAGAATAAAGCTAAAGAAAACATGTACAACAATTGTTTTGTAAATTATACAAATTGCAGAAGTTCAGATTAAAAAAAAACAATTATCAGGACAGTTTTGGGGCCCCTTTGAGCATTCGGCGCCCTCTTAGAAATCTTCACCAAGGGGAGTAGCACGAATCTTCATGCCCTAATCACGTAGTGACCTCATCCTCTGGATTAAAGGCCGTTACACACCGAACGCGACGCGGCAAGCGATATTTTAGATAATCATACAGGAAACAAATATCATGAGATGCTTTGACTTTTTGCTTACACACGATCAAGTTTATAATTGAGGCTTTCTGATGACACTGGAAAATTTGCTAGAAATGCGTTTTTCTTCAAACTGTGTAGAAATTCGCTTTAGTGGGTCGCGTTTTTCTGTCGCGACACGAATTTTGTTTTAATGGGCGTAGAAACGCCCTTTCAATCAATTTTCAGTTACTATCTGAATAGCCATGCGATGACGATCCATCTATGAAAACAAGAGGTCAAAATGTTTATTTTCCTTTGTTTTATTCAATTTTGTTTAAAAAATTGCTCGCCGCGTCGCGTTCGGTGTGTTACGGCCTTTAAGGCATGAAAACACGGGCATTGAAAAAATGAAACCGCACACTAAAGCAAAATTCAATAGGCTACAACACGCGTCCAAAAAAGGTGCACTTAAAATTTTAGTGCAACCTAAATTGCGTTATGAAAACTTTCTTACTTTCGTCTAAAAATTCAAGCATACATACTTTGATTCCATCTTCAGTAATCTATTGAAGAAAACTTATGATAGGTCATTCGGGAGACAAAGTTATCACTCTTTAAGAAAACGTTTTACCAAAAAAAGTGATCTGCGTTCAAGCAAAACAACATACGCACGCCTTCCAGCTATAATCGCTGGCACAAAACGAAATGCAAAAGCGTTCGCAAGTGATTGACACTTTTTTGGACGACAGCCCAATTTTTCGTAAAACGGCGTTTGCGTTTGCGCATACGTAAGTTACTGTGCGTTCTTAGCTCCAAGCGTGCCGTAGTCCTACGCGTACCGCAAATTTTAATGTAACTCGGATGCTAGCAGTCTGGTGTGTTTTTTGTTTTGTTTTGGTAAAGTGTATTTAGTCTCCTTAAGCTTAGTCGTTAGTACTTATGCAAAACCAACATGGAAATAGGGCAAAAAGTTTGGGAGTAACAAACAAATTAATTGATAAGATATACATTTATAAATCAATCTTGCACGCAACTCAATTTCGAATATTTGCGCTATACGTGACTGGACCATCGCATGACGTGAGCGCCCGTGAAAAGTGTTTGTACCCTCCCATTTAATTGTGTACACCCGCGCGATACGAGTACACGAACATACACGAATGCGCAGTTAATAATTTTTACACGCGGTGGACGAGCAGTACTGTTGAACGGAGAAAATATTTTGCTACAATAGAATCTAATTTAATTTTATTGATTATTTATTTGCATTTTTCTTAATTAGGCGGCCATTCTGTCTTTTCCCACCATTTTGAATAGTGCATACCAATAGTTTTACTGTTACCAGTTGAAAACGTGTTCAGAGGACCCTAAGGCTTTCGAAAAAATATTGGTTTTAGGCTTGAGGGCGGGGGGAGGGGTGCGTGTACAGTTCATTTGGTACATGGCCTACTGGGCCCGGGGCTACCACTCCTAACCCTCAAAAAGGCTCCATTAACATCAATATGAATGTAAAGATAAATTATGTTGTCGGAAATTGTGTTGTCTGGTTAAACTGGTTAAAAGTCACAACAATTGTATATCCATCGGGAATTGTAGGCTGTGTAGCCAAAATACAGTAAACAATTGTTTTGTTTGTTTTTTGAGGAAGGGGAGGTGGGTGGGGCGGGGTGGGGGGGTAAATCAATTGTGAACAAATTTTAAACCGTCACGTGGACGAGCTTTGTGTGATTATCGAGACCGGACTTGTTAGGACTCGGATTCGGGCACTAGATGAGTTCACTCGACTGCAGACAAAATAGGAAATAGGTGTTCTAACAACATTAAACGGAAATTGTCAATGGCAGCCAAGGGGTTAGTGGGGCACGGGTAAAAAGTGAGAAATTCCCTTACCCCCCTCCCCCTCCCCCTCCCCCTCCCTCCTCCTTCTCGGCGGTATTTGATATGCCTATGCCGTTTACTGTAGGCTTCAGTATACATGTATAGTTGGAAAATAACGTTTTCTTCTGAACATGTCTTCTTGTCAATATTTTGAATGGGAATTTTTCGTCTATTTAGCTTTCAAAGACATGGCAGGACGTGTCCTATATGATCCCGGTTCCGTTACCGCCGCCTGGAGGATATTTTTCTTCGAGGAAGTTGAGACGCGTATAACGGGTTGTAATATAAGTACCATACTGCCAGAACGCAGTAACATGTTACTGTGCCATATAAATTCCTTCCAATGTTAGACAGCACAAAATTTGTATGTCTTTTGTGTTTGGCCAGTCGACCGTTGTTAGGCATATATAATTTATAACGTATACGTACATGTATAACTGTCATTATCAAATATTGGGAGCTTTACATTATACATATCTTCATGTATGAAATAGGCTACGTGTGAAATATTGTTTCCTTATTCCGTGATCAGCTGGGCACATGAGCGATCCACCGAAACATGTTTTTTGACGTTCGACTGGTCGAAGTGGGAACCTTTATGCAAGAGAATCGTTTGGCGATTAAAAGTTTCCAACAAACTTGAATATTGTACATTCTTAACAGATGAGTAAGCTTACTTTTTATACTAGCTGAGTAGGGCGTATATAATATATATGGTATATTACTTCCGGGCCTAATTTAGTGTGGTTTTGTACACTAATAGTGGTGTTTCAACTTTTGCCACTGCAAGCAATATAGTGGTTTCTAGTGACTATTGTTCAGGGACCGCGGCGAAATTTTTGAAGTGGATGAGGGGGAGGGGGGGGGGCTGCTGAAGAAGAAATTTGGTTCATTTTGGGACAATTTTCTGGAAATTTTGTTCATATTCGGGTACTTTCCATACAATTTCTATGAATTGTTTGACAATTTTTGTAAAATTTTGTTCATTTTGGGGTACTTTCCTTATAAATTCGGTGAATTGTTTGACAATTTTGGGAAAATGTCGTTCAATTTTTGGCAATTATCTGGAAACTTCATTCATTTTTGGGCACTTCCCTTACAATTTTGACGAATGATATTGTTTGACAATTTTAGGGAATTTTTGTTATTTCTAGGTAATTTCTTTGAAAATGAGGAAACTGAATTTTTGAGAAATTTGACCAATTTTGAGGAATTTAACCAATTTTCGAGAAATTTGCCCAGAATTTCAAAATATTTTACCAGCCTTTCCTTCAATTTTACCTTCAATTTCAAGAAATTTTCTTCCATTTTAAGGAAAATTCCTTCATCTTTGGCACATTTTTTCAATTTTCGGGAAATATCTTTCATTTTTAAGCAATTTTGAGGGACCTTTTGTCAATTTTCGGGAAATTTGTTGACAAATATTTGACCTGAATTTCAAGTAATTTTACTAAATTTTCCTTCAATTTTACCTTCATTTTCGGAAAATTTTCTTCAACTTTAAGGTAATTGCCTTCATTTTTGTCAACTTTCTTCAGTTTTCGGGAAATTTCCTGCATTTTTAGGCACATTTGAGGAACTTTATGTCCATTTTCGGGAAATATGTTGACATATTTCACCAAAATTTCGAATTATTTGACCAATTGTTTTAGTTATATGTTTATAATATCCCAATTTTGGCATATTATTTTTGTTGTTGTTGTCAGCGCCCTTATGCAATTGCCTCCAGGGGCATAGAGACCGGAGTGTGGGGTTGTCACACCCCCAACCGCGATTTTTGTCGGGAAAATGATGACTTTATCGGAAAATTTTCATCGATTTTCCCTAATGAGATGAACAATCGGAAATGAAAGCATTGCCAAAAAGCAAACAAAATAGTTATGTTGTGTAAATTAGAACTTTGTCGAGAAACTTAATTATTTAAAACCATAAAAATGAAACTTCATCAACTCATGTTCATCGCTAATTCTTTGTTCTCAATTTACAGAGAAAAATAATATTCACATGATTAAACACATCAACTAACTCCTTGTCTGTACAAGACTGCAGATCTTGTTTTCAACTTGTTGAATTTAATCACAATTGAAGCTATTGTTTCAACCAGTTTAATTATATAAGAGATCAGATAACGCCCTCGTCCCTTATAACTATGGCAACTTGTGGCCGCTGCAAGTTGGTAGAGGATCTCCCGAGTCCCACTTTTCAGTCGGAAATCTGACCTCGTTTGACCTGAAAACATTAAACATTGCGGACGTCATATAATTTTGAATTTGGCTCGAAATTCAAATGCAATGTACGACACAACATCGAGCAAAATTTCACCCTTTATAAGTCAAATTAACTTAAATGATTGAAACTTTATGGAGAAATATCATCAAAGCAAACACAGAACAGCCTAACCCTTATGTATACTGATATACAAGTGGAAAAAATAAGGTCAAGACCTGCCACTAGTCCGATCGAACGTACCGGCCGATGGTCGAAAATTAGGCCTAAATTGACTTTTTTTAAATCAACAAAAGAATTTCATAGCTAGAATTGTAGGAAATTTACTTCTTGACACAAAAAACTAATCGACACTAGACAGTTACGCTGTGAACGGTAGTTTACAAAACGTTTGCATGCAGATTTCGAATGTTAAACACGCGTGTGATGGTCGCCATTTTGAACGCTGAATATTCAACATATATGACCAGGTATTTGAATATTAATCATCATTACACTGGTTCTATCAGTGCAGTTGCGGTAGTACACTGGTTCTATCAGTGCAATCGCGGGAGCAGCCTGGTTCCAACACTCAATTTGGGAGATTCAATTATTTGAAAACGATTGAGAAGGGCAAATTAAGTTCGGATAAAACAGTACATCTCAAATGACACTTTCCTGGTACATTTTAGAAGTATGGTGAACACTTTACAAATAAGCTAAGCTTTTAGATAAAATAAAAAAGACATAATAAAGGTTGGGTAAATTTGGGTTAGAGGTTATATGGGGGTTCAGTCGGTGGGGTTAAGAAAAATTGGATGAGATATTAAATAGAAAAAAGAGAAGACTGGGTTAAACAACATGACGAGAAGGGAGACAGTTCATAGTTTGCCCCTAATGTGTTATTTCCAACTGGGCTTGCAATAATTATGAAGTTATGGATTCGACCAGGGGCAGATTGGCCAACTGACCCTGGACCAGTGGTCCAAGACGCCGATCCCAACACGCTGATCGACTTTTCCCCCATAACTTGAGTTTGGCCGCTGGCCCATTGGACTAGCTAATGTAATTTTTTTCAGAAAATAAAACAAAAATATTTGTATGCTTCATGCAAATGAACGAATAAACATTATGACACTTATCATTTTTTGCGTGGTAAGGTCAGACGAAGGCACCAGTCATTTTACCTGGACCGGTATATTTCTATGTGTCAGTCCGCGCCTGGATTCGACCCTCATATATGGTACACAAATGCATTTTGGCAGTTTAGCAAAATTGTTAGATCAAAAGTGGGTGTGGAAATTAAGTCCAACTGAGGCAGGGAGTAGATATTGCTTCTTATCTCCCATTCAATTCCTCCACTGTGTTCGGTATTTGTTCATAAAACACAAAATGTAACGTCAAAGTAATCCATGGTGTTGTCCTTCAGTACTTGGTCCAGGATACATTATCTTTTCCTCTTGCAAAATAGTAACGAATGGATAACATCAGAAGCAAATGACACAGCCAGCCTTAAACAAAATGAGTGTGGCGGTGATGGGGAGGGGAAGGGGTGATGAAGGAGGGGTTGTTATGGGGAGGGGTGATGGGGAGGGGAGGGGTGGAGGGGGGAAAGGTGAGGGGACAATTGTGAGAAGGGTCGAACTGTGATGTCAAGGTCTAGAAATTACAAGGAAAAAGGAGGGCGTTTCAGCCATTCCCAGTCCTTTTGAGAGGTTGAGAGGGGAAGATCCTTGTTGCAATGGTGGGAAATAGGCGAAACAAAGGAGAGGAAATATTACTTGGCAATACTTCACATAGAACAAATACATTCTTCCCATAAACCTTTGCATATACACCCACTTTCCTTGGGATGCCCACCACAAGACAATGAAGCACCAGGTATCATTTTCTAGCCTGTGGTGTGACTTGGTTCAGGCTTGACCCTGAATCTTTGGGCTAAATAACCATCTGAAAAATTAATGAGGATGGGAACTTTTAAAAGAAGTTTTAAATCAGTTTAATTAATTCCAAAAGAATTATCTTTTTTTCCGGTCAGTTTATAGTTTAAACAAGGTTGCCAACACAATGCTAAAACAGCTACAGAAAAAACTCAAAATACTTCAAAGGTGAATTCAGGATGAGGTTAACCACAATGGGTGCACTGGAAATTGATTCAAACAATACAGAAGTAAAATTAGCACACCAATACCTTTAATGACTTAATGACCTCGACTGACCATCCTTACATCCACCTTTGGAATACTTTAATTTAAGAAAAGCAATAAATAAGACACGATGGAGACAGATTAAACAATAATAACTCTTGTTATCTTCAAATGCAACAAAACAAGAACCAATAAAAATACATCTTTATCAAGTTAACCTGAATAAAGGGTAGTGCTTATGTAAGTCTAGCAATACACAATATAAATATAAACAGCTGGCAAAAAAACTCCACATCAAGTGTGTATTACTGTAAGTTTCTTTAATATTATTTGTTATAGATATAACAAATCTGACACTTCTATAAAATTAAAATGAATGGCACTTCCTCGTATCACACAGACAGCCTTGGATATATACAGTATATGTCACCCAGACAATATACAGTATGTCACCCAGACAGTCTTTAATAAAACCAATGTCACCCAGACAGCCATAGATATATACAATATGTCACCCAGTCTTTAATAAATACAATATGTCACCCAGAAAGCCTTAGATATATACAGTATATGTCACCCAGACAGTCTTTAATAAAACAATATATGTAACCCAAACCGGCTTTAATATATGTCACCCAGTCTTTAATACATACAATATAATGCACTTTCCACCTTACACAAATAGAAAACCAGACAGATACAAACAAGGCAAAACTTTATACTATGACTACTTTGCACAGGAAGCTCACAAGTGATAAATCATGGTACTTCTTAGAAAAATAGACACATTTTCTCCTTCTTTACTGTTCATATGTACATTTATAGTTGTAAAACTGTACATAGCTAGTATATGTCAAAAAATAAACTGCACAGTTTAAAAGGTACAAACATGAAGAGCACAAATATTATGCTGTTAGTCGCTACCAACACTTCAAACATACTACAGTTTTACACAGCTTTTTTTTTTTTTTTTTTTTTACACAGCTGCATTACAAAATAACTTTAAAAAAAATAACATTCATGTGGCTATTGTACACACCAACTCACTTTATTGTGACCAAATAATTTATGGGCAGGTCAGGTCATGTACAAGAAAATTTAAAAGTTGTTGTATTCTGAATTTACAGCTCTTTGTAAACAACTTGAAACCTGTCCATAGAAAAGTAATCAATTATGTCCTCCCAAGGTACAAGTAAGAAAGAAAGACACTGATTGTAACATCTTTATCGATTGAATAACATGTGTTTCTTTACCAGCCAATTACATTTGGAGAGACAAACTTATTTGTACTTTTCACAACTTCTCCACAATCATCCGCAATTCAATGATAAATAATGAAGACATCATTGCTAATCCAACTGAATGTATATGGCAAACAATAGTCTTTTAGGCTAACTGCTCTCAGCACTGGTTAAATTTGTCCATGCCCATAGCCACTTGCAGGACCCATGCCACTCATTTGTGAATGCACTATCTGGACGGCCCCTGGTTTCAGTAAATTCACTTTCAGGATTTAAACTGGACATCACTTATCTTCAATGCTACTAACTGATCACTCAATGAAAAACAGTAGCAGATCATTCAATATCTTTGGGAGGGAGTAAGATGGGGGAGGGGGCATAGTGGCATTCAATAAAAGCCCAGCAATGCTTAATGAAATGACAGGCGTCATGACATTTTCACTTTTGACATACTTACCAATGGCTGCTAAAAAGAGTTCGTAATAGTTTTTGGTTAAAAATATATAAAAAACCATTTAGTATTTAGCATTCATCCATCACTGTACTGATGCATATGTACCTGTGAAAATAAAAAAATAAAAAAATGTTTGAGTAATCATGAGAAAAAATCATACTGTACATAAACTATTATATACTATATATATGAGCCAAACTTGAAAGTGCTCAAGGGATTAAGTGGAAAGAATACAAGTCATCATTGGCACGGAAGTTACTGCTTGCTGGAATGGTTAACTTGTTCTATATATAAAGAAAACAGCAAGAAAAGACTTTGGTACCTGTGAAAATAATAAATTAATATAATGAATGTTCTTAAAAAAACTTTATTCTTTCTAAATTTGTATCACACACATGCATTCTTTAAACAAAGAAAATAAATACACTGTACAAAAACTTTATTCTTTCTAAATTTGTATCACACACATGCATTCTTTAAACAAAGAAAATAAATACACTGTAAATTAAGGCGGGCATTTGTACTGGCATCAGATATGGCAAATGAAAAACATACTGATCTTTGGCACACACATGATATATAAAAGTAAAAAGATAGGGATCAAAAAGTGGTAAATGTTATATGTCTCTAGAAGTACACAGTTACTGGTATGGTAAAGCTTTTAAAATAAAAAAATGAAGTAAAACTTTAGCACTTGTAAATAGCAGCTTCATGGCAAAATTAAAAACACTTAGTAAGCCTCACAATACAATGTCTCAAACAAAGGCAACTGAAAGTCAATAAAAGGCAGGCAAGTACTTTTAATCTGTGCTTTCTACTTCATAGGAAAATAATTTCTGATGGGCTCCATTTTGCATTGCCCATCATATATACACATTAACATTTTAATACAATTTCAATACTAAAATTCATGGTTTCCATTAATCTAGAGTTTTATAAAATTGTTACCCGATACAGTAACATTTAAATAAAATTTTAAAATGTAAACCATGAATTGCATGTACAAAATAAGCCTTCAAAATATAACATTTAGGTTCTAACTCATGGGAAACTCTTAGATGATACTGTAAAGATCACCAGAATCAATAATCATCTCAACTCCAACTCCCTCTTCAAAGTCATTTTGTTCCTCGCAATCATCATTGTCACTGATATCTCCCAAAACATTGGGACCATAATCTGATTCATTGGAACTGAAATAAGATTCATCTGAGGTAACTTGGGAATCATCTGAGAGTAAAAGCTTCTAGGTCTTACTAGTTATTATACACATCCCTCAGTGCAGGTTGACATTGGGATTGCCATACGACAGGGGAGAATACTGGACCTTTGGTGTAATAATAAATACACCAAAATTTGGAGCTTCGTATTCATTAAGATCCATGGAGGCCGCCATTTTAATTGTAGTGATAAGGTTAAGTCAATGGGGATTTTTAATGAGAACGCAGGGGTATTTTTGAAACGAAAAACCAATATTAAATGAATATTCATTAGATTTAACCGCAGACTTTTCAATTTCATTGTGGACTTCGCGATAGAATAACAAAAGACTTCCGTTGACCTTTGAACAACCCTCTCGACACAGGATTTCTAATGGCTCAGTCATCGCTGATACCATGTACATATATCATACGTTACATTACACAATTACTACCGTTCTCTTAGTAAAAATCCTATTCATATAACGTTATTACAACTTAAAATAGCGGCCTTCATGGATCTTAATGAATACTACGAAGCTCAAGTTTTGGTGTATTTTCTTACTACACCAAAAGTCCAGGATTCTCCCTGACTGACGAGGGTTGTTATAGATTAGGTACAATTCCTTTTTTTTTAAATTCACACGTTGTATAAAATTGATGATTGAAAAATAACTTACTTTTTGGGTGTAGTTATATTACTAAGATTAATAATACACTTTTTCAATAAAAACTTTCCTAAATATTTACCTATTTAGCACCACAACAGGATAAAGTTCTCTGAGATTCATATTTTGGTCGTCATTTTCACCGCACGTTTGTGATTAATTATTCAATGTTCGCAAAAATTTTTAGAATGTTCCACTAAACTGCAAGTTTATTTTTCACCGACAACATTTAAATCTTTGTTCATATAATTTTATTAAATAGTTTTGCTAAAAAAACTGTGTGCGAAAACATATAAAACATCAAGAAATGTTTAGATTATATAATTGTACTTTATAAGTATTATCTATTTTCCCTTAAATAATCTAAAATATAACACCCCTGCTAAAATATTATAGCCACGATGACAGTGTTTTGAAGTGACTGTACTTTGAAGAGCTCGTCAGCAATTTTTACGGAAAGAAAGGTAATCCAAAATAATTCAATAAAAATAACTAAAATCACCTTAAAAACAATTTTTGAAGACATGAATGGGCTTCAAACATTGATTCTAATCATTGTGGGCGAAAAAGAAGATAGAATGGTTTTGTTTTCATTAAGATCTTAAAACTGAGATTTTCCTATACTTTTAACACCTCGCTTAAAATAGTACAGGAGGGTATAGGATTTTGTAGCACCCTCCGATGGCCAGCCATCACTAACGGCAGCGCAGCCATACTGACAGGCTGGCATCAGTTCGACGGTACTACAGGGAGTACTAGGTCTTACGTAGTTGTTATACACATCCCTCAGTACGGGTTGACATTGGGATTGCCATACGGCCAGCCACCACTAATGGCAGTCATACTAACACGGCTGACATCAGCTCGACGGTACTACGGGAAGTACTACTATTAGGCCTAGGTCTAAAAACAGATAATTTGTTTTTTCTAATGTAAATTTAAAAAGACACATTGTGAAACTGAGGCATACCCCTTGCTGCATGAGATAAACAACTGCTATAGACAATTCATTAGTACTGATAGTAATGATATGCCCAATGGCAAATTGCCAATGTAAAACGTCTTAAGAAGAGTTAGCATGCACTTGTTGTAGGCCTAATGTCATTACAGCCTGGCTAAATAATAAGCGTACTACTACTACTACTCGTTAGGGAACAAACACTGAATACAGAACTGAGTGATTTGTGAGAATAACAAAACAGGAAGAAGAAAAACTAAGCCCGAATGTTAGTCTAGGCTCTGTATAAATATCAACTGGCATAAAATTGCATGATGCTTAGTATTGCCTTCTCGACCCTAAGCTCCTGTATTAATAGGTACGATAAAAAATGATGTGGGTACTACAACACGTTAGGCTGCGATAAGGAGCCCCAAACCGGAAGTTCCACAAAATATTAAATTTACAAGAAATATCACACTCAACAAGTGGGAAAGTAAGATTGAACGATAATTTAAACTTTCGGCCGTTACATGGTACTATATGCAAGTCCATATCTGGCTGTCTATGAGAGATTCACAAAACCAAAAGTGCAGACTCGCCACTCACCTCTAAAGCATCCGATGGAAATGGGTTTGCAGTTAAATGCACCTGTTTGATCGCAAAAATGTGCTGAATATCCATATCTCTACGTGCACTACAGATTCAACACCTCTACTTTCCACAGGTAGCCATGTAATTTTAATTTGACGTCACTAAATCTGAATATTCAGTACCAAAAACTGACTGATAATTCTAGGTAGCTCAAAACTGCATCTTCGGAGTTACTGCAAAACGACTTCCGGGTCAGCTGTAAATGTTTAATCAACTTGGGATAACGGCGGTATAGCGAGGTCAGATCTCCGACTGTTTTCATCAACTACGTAAATTTCGTTTATTCGAATGGTATAATTATAAGAAATTTCTGATATAACAATTACGAGAAAGCAAGTTTTTGTCACGGTCAGGATGGAGAAAAAACGCAAAAAACCTGTCCGAACAAAGTTTGAATGTGAACTGTGTAACCGACAGTTTGATGATGACTATCAGAAAAACCATAATGTGAATATCATAAAGATCTATTTTCAAAAGGAGTGCATATACCGTTTGAAATTGTCAATGGCCCAGTCAATCCGTTTGTGGCAGCCGCAGCTGCATCAAGATTTAGAAAGAGCGCCAAAGTTACGGAAGTCAGTACCGATGAAGCTCACCATTTACCTGTCAGCCTGTAGGCCTAGGAAGTACGAGCGGTACCTGGACTGGGGATGCTGAGGCAGAAATCCATACTGAAGCAAGAGAGGATTCTCAGTCTGAAACTGATGTTGGGAATGAGGTGTTGCTATTATTTAATTAGGATTTTCATAGACCAATGGCTTCCATCATCAATTGTAAATTGACTGGTACAAGATAAAGTTAACAAGAGTGTTTGTAGAGATAACCCATTGCAATACGAAGCAAAATACTTGTGGATCAATCGTGATGAGAAAAACAATTAAAACAATACTTATTTTGCGTTTTCTCTTCTTCTGTAGTGAAACACAAATGGTGCCGTAATGAACGCTGGTATTTCAGTTTTAAAACAAAAAGTCTTCATGAAAAATAGAAACGTATAGGAGCCTAAATACTTAAGTTTTCATGCTGTTTTGTGTTGATTTTAGATAAAATATCTGCCATAAAATGCCTAAAATCGCAGAGCTGTCGGGGGCTTCGCCCCTGGACCCCTACCGTGGATTCACCCTTGGACCCCACCAGGGGCCCTAAGGCAGGCCACTAGATTCTACGCCGTTTGAGAAAAACAATTACAAAGTGTATCTTGCGTTTTTGCTTCTTCTGTAGTTCATAACATATGGTACCTAAATGAACGCTGAAGTCCCATGAAAAATGGAAACGTATATAGCAGTATAGGGGCCTAAATAGTTAAGTTTCTATGCTGTTTCGGGGTGATATTGCTGTGTAAATCTGTGGTAATTTTGAATAAAATATCAGCCATAAAATGCCTAAAATCGTAGAGATTCCGAGGACTTCGCCCCCTGGATCCCACTAGGAGCTCTAAGGCGAGCCCCTAGACCCCACGCTGTTTGGGCTATCGCTTCGGGCTAGCATTGACGCCGTTGGTGTCAAACATTTTGTGGGGAAATAATCCTTCACACCCCCAATAAAATTTCTTAGCTACGCCCTGATTGCCCCTCTCGAAGGCCCTACCGGAAACTATAGCAATTATTAGTGGTGTGACTCGGGCCCGCCGCCTTCCTTTTTTGACGCCTTTGGTCAGTCGGTGGCATCTCCGTAAATAAGTGGTGCTGTGAGTGTGAGTTTTATGGTGCTTACCGGATGAGAGTACTTCACTCCCCTCAATAGCATACCCGACTCTTTCCATGATCACAGGCTAACTCCCCAACCGAAACTTGTACTTATATTAGTGGTGTTGTGAAGATACCCGGCTTAGATTAAGCACTATATTACTGAGTTTAGTTGGCTCAAAATTTATGGCTCAGACGATAATTATGATCAAGCTAATCATATTAAAGGATTAGTTCAGGGGTCAAGCATGTCCACCTTATATGAAAGAAGACTTCAAAAGAAACACAATTGTAAAGAAAGCATTCAAAAATATTATTCCGTTAAAGGATTAGTTCAGTGATCAAGTTGATCTTATATGAAAGAGCACTTCAAAAGAAACAAAATGGTTAAGAAAACATTCAAAAATCTTATTCCGTTAAAATATTAGTTCAGTGGTCAGGCAAGTTAATCTTATATGAAAGAAGACTTCAAAAGAAACAAAATAATGAAAAAAGCATTGACTTGTAAAACACTGAAATCAGACTAGTTGTCCAGCCTTTAATACGTCTTCATGTAATAAGAAAGTTTATTTTATTTTTTCACTATTTAAATTATTTTTCTTCAAACTTTTTTCATATAAGATGAACATGGATTTTAAGACCCTGAGGCTGACATCAAAGTAGTCTGATTTC
>JAIGNY010002261.1:667500-672500 GCA_020152595.1 Chiridota heheva | reverse complement strand
CAAATTGGATTATTACCATCAAGCCTACAAAAGTCTTTTATCACAGTCCAAAAACTAGTTGTAAAGGAGGGGTGGGGAGGGGGCAAAATTATTGAAAAATTTGGTCACATTTCCCGAACATTGAAGAAAAATTCCCGGTAATGAAAAAAATTACAAGAAAATAATGGAAACTGTACGAAAATTGAGCGATATTTCTCGAAAGTTGAAAATAATCTTTTCGAAAATTGAAGAAATATTCTTAATAATGAAAGAAACTGCACGAAAATTAGTAAAATTTCACGAAAATTGAAGCAAATTGCACAAAAATTTAGGAAATTTTACGAAAATTGAAGATTTAAGAAAATCTTAAATCTTAAAAAAAAAAAACCAACATGGGATCTGACTCTTCAAAATAAATTCGTTAGATCTTCATTATTGGGGGCTAAAATAATATTTCCCCCTCCCCGTCCGGTTTCTACGTTACTGTAGTCTGGGAGAAATACAAAGCCATGAACAACATTGACCCCTATGCCAGTATACTAAATGAGGTCCGTTGCAAGAAGAAGTAACAACAGTTAGCTATGGAACCAACAACTTTTAGTTTTTGGCGGGGCTCGTTTCGCCTAAAACCACATATTATTAAAACGTCCGTCTCCTTATTTCTTGGTTCAAAATTAAAGGACATTGGTCCTATAAGTCTGTTGTAGTTTTGAGTTCAAAGATTTTTGTCCCTAAATGCTAAATTTTGTTTCAAAATTCAGGAGTTTTGGTCAGCTATTGAATCATTTTTCATCCAAAATTGAAAAGTTTTGGTCCCGTTTGACGCTGTTTGATCCAACATGTTTGATCCAAAATGGATCAATTTTGGTTCAAAATTAACAATAAATCAGAATCTGAAAGATGCCAACATCTGTTTATTCTATATTTCATTTGAAATTAATATTCTGAATGATTTATAATTATATCTAAATTTATCGCACGGTGATGTATGAATGAGCCGCTGACCACGTTTTTTTTTTTGCTTGTATCTTGTGCCATGTGACTCCGGCCGTGAAAAAAAAAAAGGCTACAGAGGGCCCACATATTGAGGGCATTGACTTTTTACTTTTAAACAAATGCTACGCCCCCTCTGCCCTCCCCTCCCCATTCGAAAGGTTAGCCACATGTCTGATTTGTGCAAGACGCGACTATACTGCAAGAAGTTGAAAGGATTTGTTCTTCCTTTTTTTTTCTTCATCAGTTTACCACACAAGTCGCTGAACTCAATAAGTGGCATATAATACAGATTTTAGCCAATGCATAGAACTTATATGTATAGAACTTCTTGAAATTCAAAGAATAAATAGAAAAGTTGTATATTAATAAGTTGTTTTCATACTTGCATATATTACTGCAAAAACAGTGTTTAGGCTCTACATATTTTCTTGCAGTTTTGCTATCACTTTGTAAACACGTCTTACCACTAAACACAATGTTTAGCAGTGTAACATTTGCTGTTTAGCTATGCCAGCGATAATGTCTTTTTAACGCGGAGGTAAATAGACTTCAATTCGTGTGTTTTGATTGGTCGAAACACAATGGAATAATGGGTGCTTACATTGATAGGCCAATCAGTATCGTTTAGGAATAAAATGTAGGCCTGCGCCGCCACATTTTAATCACGATTGATGACCTTTAAACGTTTGAGGTTCAGATGTTTAGGTAATGATCATAATTATTCAAATTAGAAAAATGGGTAGAGAAAGGGTTTAATAGTAAAAAAAAAAAAAAAAAAAAACAGGAAGTAGAAAAGAAATGGGTTAGCGTTAGGGGGTGACACATATTGGAAACTCTTATATATACAGTATGTAGGAAAATTATTTGAATGATTTGGCTCAGTTTGCTAAGCAGAGAAGAAAGAAAAGCTTTATGTTGATTTAGGCCTGACGCTAGTCTGAAGTTGAATGCTGCAGTATGTCACGTTAGGCCCAGTAACCATAACCCTTCAATTATATGAAAATAAATGCTTAACTTAGCCTACTTAGCCTTAACTTAGCCTATCCAGTGGTGTAAGAAGATAGTTTCAATGGGGGAGGGGATTGAGGGGGCAAATTGTATTCTTGTCTCACACCGGAAAATGGAAGAAAGTTAAAAAAATGAATGAAATTTTCCGAAAACTAAAGCAAAACTGAATTGAAGGAAATTTCTCGAAAATTGAAGAAGTTTGTCAAAAAAATGAAGGTTATTTCCCGAAAATTGAAGCAAATTTAACGAAAATGAAGTAGAATTTCCCGAAAATAAAGGGGCCAAAATGAGCCTTCCCCCCCCCCCCTTCCCTCCCCCCCGCCCTTCTTCCTCCTGTTTTGATGCCAATGCTATCTTAGCCTAACTACATGCCTAATGTAACGTTAGTAACCATGTGCTTATGCATATTAATTAATCTTATGACTATTGTACAATTATGACTGAAATATAAGTGTATACTGGCTGTACTTATATTTTGTTAACGCCGAGTTCGATATGAGGGATTTTGGGATTTACATTTTAGTAATTCAATAGGTATATCAGCTTTTACTTTAAAAAGTGGATTGAATAAATGAAATCAAGAAATATAGATACATTCATTTTTGATATTGGTACACAATGGTTACTGTCCTTGGGACACAGAGACACGATTCTGGGGTGGAGGTGGGAGGGGGTGGGAAAGTTCCTTATACCCACAGATATATATGCGGCCCAGCCCGAGTCCTTAGAAGATGTATCTCTTACCCTGTTGTGTTGCATGCCTATACTCTTTATATGAAACAATTTATCCCCCTAAATTTGAGAGGTTTTTAAACTAAACCAAAAATTTCGCAATGGCCTGGGTGTTAAGCGGAAACAGGGCCGTCACCCTTATGTGTTAAAAGGTTCAATCCATCCGAGTCTTTAGGCCCATGATTAACCATTGTGCTCACATGCTCACATCACACGTATCATTCCATAATTATAGGGGGAAATGGTGAAAAGTGGTAAATAGCTCTGTGACCTTTTGACCCCAGAGTCTACGGGACACAAATTCATGTACCACGATATCATGGTACAACATAGAGTTGGTATAAGTCTTGTACTTTTTGAGTTTAAAATGCCGCAAAAATGTACAAATTAGTACATAATTACCCGTAAAATCACATATTTGTCCTCTGACCCTTGACCCTAATCACTGAAATAACTTCTGAAATTTTTCACATTTATCGTACCCTACTGTATGAAACCATTCAAGCTCACGTCACAAGTACCATTCCATACCTATAGGGGGAAAATGGTCGAAAGCTCTGTGACCTTTAATCCCAGAGTCTATGCGGGACAAAGATTAATGTACCAAGGTGTCATGGTACAATATTGGTTTGGCATAGGTCTTGTACTTTTTGAGTTTAATGATATTTGACCTTTGACCCATGACCTTTGACCTCCAATTATTTTAAAGTTTTGTTTAAATGTTAAACCCTACCCATACACCTATGCAATTTGTAAAAATACCAAGCAATTCCTTCAAAAGTTACAGCCATCACCAAACACTTGTCCCATTTGACCTTTGTATCCCAAAGCCCTGGAGACAAACGTTTCGGACCAGGGGTACCCGTCCACCAATTTTGGTTCATGTGTGTATTACATTTTTGGAGTTATAAGCGATACAAAATTAATTGTTGCGTACCCCTAATATGAGGTCATCATATGAGACCCCCTGGTGGGACCACCAGTCCCCCTAATATCAAGGGGGTGGCCATGTCTAGGTGGTACAGGCAATTCTTTGCCTATACAGCAAAGTGTCTACAATATCTCATCCCCACATATATGTATGTGTGGGTGATGATATAATAAGAGGTGTATATATGTAGTGGCGCAACTAGAGTCCTTTGTAGTCCGGTGGCCTAGCTGAAAATGTATACCTGCTGGATTAAAGCACCAAACTTTGCACAGGTATTGCCTGGGTCAGAACAATTCTAGAGAGAGGTGCCCGGTTTCCGAAGTCTAGTTAGGATGAAATCAAAGGTGAGGGGTCATTTTTTTATATTTTATATACCAATCCTGTCACAAGCATAGCAAATTACTCGGCTGGTCATAAGGAATTAAAAAAAGGTATAGTTTGCCGTATCTGTGACCTTCGAATATGTTGCTATGGTCGGAAATATGCTAAAAGTCATCAAACTTTTGACTGGTCACTACACAGGGGGTCAAAGCCGATACATTTACCGATCCTTTTTAAAAGCATACGAAATGAATCGTAAGATCATTTCCATTAATAAAGTCTATAGTATAATGTACCCAGTATGTTTCGGAGATGTAGGACAATATCAATAATGTCCCCACCCCCATACATACGCCCCTGTATGCACACTATGGATATCAAGTAATATCATATAAATATCAACAGGATAAGGCCATTTCAAATTTTGACCCCATACTGACCTTTTGACCTTGAATTGCTTCTAACCTAGACTTCAAAAACCAAAAACATCTCTCTATAATTTTTCATTAGGAACTAAACAAGTTTGGGGCTTTATTCCAACGTGTATGAGCCAGATTGGGACCCAAGCCACCGAACTATTGAGGCCAGTGGGAAAATTAATGCTTGGACCATTACGTGTATATCGCACTGTCAGTACTCGGGGTACCCAAATATTGCCCTTACCCACCCTTCCCGGTCAGGTCGAAAACGCGGAAAAGTTATGGAGTTTTTAAGAAATTGTTTAAGTGATCCCAACAGTTATTTAAAACCAAAATACTGAGGAAATCGATGGTTTTAACTTGGATCAGGGAAGTGCCAATTAGAACATTCATTTTCACCATCCAAGATTTGGTATATCATAGACACCACTGTGAGAGAAGGAAACAATCCGCGTTGTCGGTCAGCCCACTGGCCCGGGTCGAAAACGTGGAGCCTCAAATCATGAAAATGGTCCTAATTTTGATGGTGCGCGATCCACGCACAGCTATAAGCATGCACACGCACTTTCTCTATATCCCACAACACGCTTTGACATACTACAAGGGATGAAAAA